>LPNX010039724.1:0-17370 GCA_001517045.1 Pseudotsuga menziesii | reverse complement strand
TCAAATTGTAGTTTAAATATCTGAAAGTAGGATTGAGACAGGGCTTTTTCCCCTGGAAAATTTTGTAAATGTTTGCTTGTAAGAGGAACTACTTCGTTTTGCAAAGGAAGCTACAATTTTTTACCTATTGGAGAGAGTAGAATGGAATGTATCAATGCGACTCAATGAATAATGTTGAAGAGGAACTATTTCGTTTTCAGCGGTGTTTCATTTGCTGTGAGAATGTTTAATTTCCTGAACCTATGTTCTTGTTGAATGTTCTTCGGTATCTTTTTTTTATATTTTCCACTGTGAGCAATTATTGTTGTTATAAAATGATCGGCTATCTGGTTATTTAAATATCTGTAAGTGTTCATGTGTCTTGAAAGAAATATCAGCTATCTGTGATTCTTCATAATGCATGTGCAAGATGTATTACTCACCCAGAATGATAACCTTGCTCCCTAGGGATAAATTAGATAGTTAGTTTATTTCTTATTGTATCTGATTTGGTTGCTTGCGAGCATAAGACGAGAGGTAAGAACCTGCACATCACATGGTGACCGCTCCCTGCATCTTGATCGCTCTGCATTTAGTTAGGCACTTGCATCTCATTTCTTAAAGTCAAAATACAAAAAACTCGGTGGGCCGGGCTGCAACCGGTAAAGCCTTTGTTTTGTTTCTTGACCTACAGTAGTCGGACCGCAAACCGGACGGATTCCCTATTCCAAACAGTCAACGGGCTAGTTGGGAACGTTGATTGGGGAGAATCCCTTACTGTTGCCGCCTGCGAATTTCCAGGCCTCAACAGAACCCACAGAAATGAGGAGAACTTAAACAATGGGGTCCACACTTGGAGTGTTGGAGGGAAGGGAAAAGAGCTTGGGAATAATAAATCCCTATTCTCCACATCTATCCTCACTTTCATTGCTTGAGAAGAGAAGAGAAGGTTTCCATCAAGCTTGTGTTTTTCTTGGTCCTTGGAGATTGAAGAAGGCTATCACAGACTACCATTGGAGAACCAAAGAGGTAGGCTCTAAACTCTAAACCTTTTCTTATTGATTTGCTTTGTGTTTGAAGTTTGATGCTTGATAATTTGATCTATATTTGAATGCTTGAGCCTTAGAATCTAGATTCTAGAATATAGAATGTAGATGTTCCTCTCCTACTCATTCCCATGCATTCTCCCTCATTCTATTGCAGGGCAACAGGGTAAATCTCTTGTTCCACTTCCAACTTCCAACAAACATGATGATGGGTATATGGTTTATTTTGTTGGTTCAATTTGTTATTTTGATGATGGTGAATGGAAACCAGAGGAATGAGGAAGATGATGAAGAAGTGGGTAGTCAGACATACCATGGAGAGGAGGAGGAAGAGGAGCAGGGGGGAGGGAAACTGAAAGAAAACCAAAGAGGACCTATCACCCTTGTGGAAATGTGTCACAAAGCAGGGAGGAACCAAAGGGGGTGGAACCACCAAATTTGTTTGTCCGTATTGTAAAAATATTTATACGGGTTCATATACCCGTGTGAGAAGACATCTATGTGGACACATGCCATGTGATGAAAACAAAAGTATAAGAGTCTGTGTTTGCCCAAATGTGACATCAACACAAATAACCATGTATAAGAAGGAAGAATTTGAAGCACAAAAGAAATCGAAAGCATCAAGGGTTGACCAAGACCCCTCAAACTCACCGAGAACTGAAGGCCCATCAACCCAAGGTAGTGGACTCTCGCCCATGGCATCATGTAAGACAATATCAAATTTCCTTGACTATGGTGGTAGGGATGATGTGGATGCGAAAGTGCTTCAGTTTCTCTATGCATGTGGTATACCATTCAATGTTCTTTGCTCACCCTATTGGCATGAAATGGTAGACACCATCCGCACTGCTTCAACAAGATACAAGAGCCCTGGGTATGACAAAACTAGAACCTTGGGGCTTGACAAGGAAAAAGCCTGTTGAATTTTAGCATTTGCATATATTCTTAAATTTTGCAGACTGTAAGATAGATAACAAAAGACAAGTACAGTAGATAAATCAAGACATCACACACATGAACACAAGATATTTTTCACGAGGAAACCTTTAAAGGACAAAAACCCCAAAAGCATCAGTAATTCATCCCTTGAATGAGATGACTAAGTTTTTCAATCTCAAAATTATGAGATGAAAGGTCTTCAATAATTCCCAAACCCTAGTAGGCTTGATCACTCTCCAAACCTCAACATAATTTTACCAACAATTTGTCAACAATACAAATTTTGCAAAATAATTCTGAATTAGGGCATCATGCCCAAAATTTCTTTCTACTGCCCAAACTACCCATGAACTGTTTTCCAGCAGCCCAGATACTTCTCTGTAGCTGCCCGAGAATGAAGACAGGCTGCCCAAAAGTGACGGCAGGCTGCTAGCAACCTGCTCGTAAACTGTTTTTGGTGCCCGCGAGTACAGACAAGTTTCACGTGATCCCCTTCTCCTACCTGAAACTTGAATGTTGTTGTATGAACAGTAGAGGGTTGCCCGAGAACAAGCCAAACCTGCCCCAAGTCTGCCCAGACAGTATAGGGTTGCCCAAGAACAAGACAGGTCTGCCCAAAGCCTCCTGTGGCTACCCGAGCTGAGGAAGAGGCTACCCAAGCTGTGGAGTGGACTGCCCGAGAAGTATACAAGTTGCTCGTAAACAGTCTGATGCCCAGAATACCTTATGTGGTTGCTCGTAAAGAGGAAAGGGTTGCCCGTGGCTTCTAGGAGCAGATTAGGGTTGCTGGTGTAGGATACCAGACTGCCTATGAGAGATTGTTTCCCGAGAGGTGTGATAGCAAACAACCTGTGAACAGTAGCAGGCTACCCATGAGGCAAATTAAATCTGTTGTGAAGAATTAGGGCTGCCCAAAATTATTTGTGGCTGCCCAGAAACGTGTTGGTAGTTGTTGCTGTTAACATGGACTAGCAATGAGGGTAGAGTCAGCTAACTATTGTTGCCCGTGGGTCCCAACAATAGCTAGGTCACCTTTGTAGTATGTTTGTTGTTGCTCTAGGCTGCCTGGAAAGAAAATGTGTGCTAGGGTGAAACCCTAGGTTTGTTTACTGTTCACCTGAGAGATGGGAAACCCTAGTTGCTTAGGGTTACTGTTGTAGAGAAATGATGGAGATGCCCTAGCTAGAAAAAGCCTCCATGCTATGGCATAAATAGCAGAGATCTTCTCTCCCTTCAAAGACTAGCGAAAATCACTTTTAGGAGCAGCTCAACGTTGAAGATATTGTGTGTATGATATTATGAAATGAAATGAAAGTGATTTCCTTTTATAGGCTTTTAGTCACTTGGAATTGGACCATACACAAAAGAATAAAATAATATGAATTTATTCTTTTACTCTTTTGACTTTTCTTTTTAAGGTACTAATGACCTTTATGTATTTTTTCACTTTGACTTTTTAGAGATCCAAAGGTCCTTATGTATTTTTTACTTTCTTCAAGTGACCTGTGGTCCATGCAAGTGGTCATAGGAGTCCTTATGTATTTTTTACTTTCTTCAAGTGACCTGCGGTCCATGCAAGTGGTCATTGGAGTCCTTATGTATTTTTTACTTTTACCTTTTAGTCTTCTTCAAGTGACCTATGGTCCATGCAAGTGGTCATAGGGTCCTTCATACCCACTCAAAGTACATCATCATAAATAGAGAGAATTACTAATGCTTTTATCCCAAACTCCTTGTGCCACCAAGATCGGGTACTAGGTGTCTTAACCTGTTGAATTTTAGCATTAGCATATAACTTTAAAAATATGCAGATAAACTTAAACAAATCAGCAGTGCAGTAAAAACACATTCATCACATCAACACAATGGACACAAGATTTTTCACTGGGAAAACCTTCAAAGGACAAAAACCCCAAAAGCATTAATAGCTCATCTCGTAAATGAGATGGCTCAGAAAATTCTTCAAAAAGTTCCTCAAATACAAATCTAGATTTTACCCACGGTAACTGTATAATTCATCAGTAAAAATCAGACTAATAATTTTACCCACAATTTCCAGAATTTACAAAAATTACCAATTTAGGGCTTTTCAGAAAAACTGAGATTTTATCTCTCCTGCCCGAAATTGACAAAAGCTATCCAAGTCAGATCTGACTGCCACTGATACTCTATACCTTTTTGTCGTACAGCTGTACAGCTGTACGGATCCATCAAATTTGTACAGATCTGTCTTTCTGCTACCCGTTGACCAGTTTTGACTGCCTAGACCTTAGAGAGATCCTGGAAGTTCATGGAGTCTTATTTGTACCTAGGATGAGAGTAAGCAAACTCTCAGTTTCATCCTTTGAGGATGAAGGTTACGGGATGATGGTGAGGTATAGTCATATCTTCCTGTATCGGAGAGATGAGCCAATTGGTACCACCATCTTGTTGGGAGATTGCAGGGACAAATTATATGTCCTGAGAGGACATGTTGTACGAGCAGGAGCAGGAGGATGGTTGTCAGAGTCAGAGGATGATGATACTACATTTGATAGAGATGAGGAGAGTGACTCTCTCCTAAGCACTGGCAGAAGACTCAGCTAATCAAGTGATGGTGCAATTGAGTAAGATGATGGGACTCAGGTTGAGTCTCAAATGTCAGAGTTTCAGTTCGAGATTGGGCATTTGTTTCTAAGGATGATTCCAGAGCAGGAGGGAGCTGTTGTAGGAATCCGAGATGAAGACAATGCTGCGGACCTTCCTCATTAGGAGGGAGTGTTGAAATTGTATCTCTGAAGGTCCTCCCATATTTTTGGTGTGGGTGTGATGAGAGGACTATGTTTTTGTCCTTATGTATTTACGTAACAAAGTGACATTTATGTAAATAAAGTGAATGTGTTTTTATAACTTTAGAAAAGTGGGTCTCACTTAAAAATGTATTTAATAATTAAAAGTGTTTAATTATTAAAAGTGAGTTTAGTTGTGGACCATTGATTTTGTAAAAAGATCTTCAACCCTAGATTAGGTAATTAATGAAGATAGTTACAAAATCTGAGTATAAAAACAATTAGAAAGGACAAATGAAAACATTCACCATCAAGAGAGGAAAAGAAGAAAAATGAAGACAAAGAAGAGGTCCCTAGCAAAGAAAGGGCACATTTCCCAAGAAGATGAGCAGCACACATCCCAAGACAGCCTAGAAGAAATCTGTACAGCAATCTGTCAGAGCTGTACAGCAGCACGTGTGGGCACAGTTTCCAAGGTAACTGCTGGTGCATTTATTGCAGACTGACAGAACCGTACAGCAGAGGTTTTTCTGGCATGTGTGGGCACAGAAATCGAGGAGGAAAGTGTGCAGGCTGTACAGTCCATACAGCACGTTTGGGCAGTCGTACAGCATGTGTGGGCAGCCATACAGTACTTTTCTGGCACGGGTTTCAAGGTAGTTTTTGCTACTGTTTTGTTTTGTGAAATTTTGCCAGTGAGGGTTTAAATGGAAGCAGAAATTTCTTGTATCAAATTTCTGACTTTTTACTCTTCTTAAAGAAAAATTTTCTTCTAGGGTTTTCCCCAAGCAGTGCGGTTTTGCCCGGTCTTTTGACCAAAATTCATTGTGTCCATTGCTTAAAATGTTTCAGTAGTTGACAGAAAATTTGAAGTTCATTTTCAGCAATGTGGTTTTACTTTCAGGACTTTTAAAGTTAAAATCCTAGTGTCTGCAAAATGTTTGACAGAATGTATGAATGAACAGTTTCAGTATTAAGTCAAATTTCTTCACTTGATGCTCTTGTTGATTTCCTCTATGACATATCATCATTTTCTCTATGGGTAATCTCTCGTTGTACCCGATTTGTGAAAAGTTAAGGAATGTACTATATGTGTGTGTGAGAGAGAGAGAGAACTTTCCAACAGTTCAAATATTGTGCACTTACAGATTTTATTTTCGGCCTATGTCGTCTTCTTGATGAGTGGATTCCAGCTTTTGTTGTTCATGCTGATTTGATAGATTAATTATTATATTGCTGAAATTATTAAGTGATTTAACACACACCTTGTAGATAAAAAGCAGATTTTCTGCTATCAACAACTGTTGTAATAAAGTTATTCCAGATCTGTTATATGCTTGAAAAAGTGTGCCCTAAGGGATGTACCTTCTTGGCATTGGAATACACTTGTGTGGTGTTTATTTTCTTGAGCTGCCAGTGATTTGGGTTAAAGTGAAGTATTTGCTGCTATAATTGAATACTTCAGATCAGCGCAAAGGATGAAAGTTAACTGGGATTAGATCCTGGAAACCTCAAGTAATCCAGGTGAAATTTCAGATTTACATTAATTTCACTGAGTCACAAAATCTTGAGGATAACCAACTGACTTCTTGTACCAATAAGCCCACAAGACTACAAGTACTTGATCACTGCAATCATCTGGATCCACATTACATAAAGTCAATTCCAGTAGTTAAGATTTTGTTGATAGCTTAGATTTATCCATCAACTGAAGAACGGTAAGGTAAGTTTGTGTCATGTTGAAACATAAATTCTAATAATAAAATTTTAATGCTCTCATTTACAAAATGTGTGTGCTTGATTACTTGCGATGATCAATAGACAACCAAACCTTGTAGTGATATTTTGATATATTAATTTAGTGTGCCTGCTAAGTGTACAGTCTTCAATAGTCTAAGCTGTTGTCTAGCAGCAAGCCAGAGCACAAGCTATGAAAATGACCCAAGTTTGAAAACTACATCTCACTGCATTTGATTAATATGCTTGACTAAAGAAGTTTCTCCTAAGTAACAACTTCCTAAAAGAATCCAAGCTCAAACTTCTTCAAAAAGTCAACAGTTCCTATGCTGAAACAATTCTAAACAAGTTTTATGAGAAAGATTGTCACTCTTCAACAACCTCTTGAACTTCAAAGTTTTCTAATAGCAAAAATGTCAGCATCTGAGTTCTACCCGATTGAAAGAGGACTCCAATTGTAGTCTCCATCTCAATCATGTTCAAATCCATTCTCGATTTTGTTTGTAATTTGATCTTTGATTATTTAACTTCATTCATTGACTTCTAATGGCTAGGAAGACATTCTTTCAACATTTGGATTAAAAAGTGTTGAGTTATGGGGTAACTCAGAATGTCCTCCATGTGAACTGCCTAGCATGGAGGCACTTATCAGCATAAGCAAGAGGGTAGAGTGAGATTCACTCTGCCATGTGCCATGGATCCAGCAGCAGAGACATGCTGTGAGTGAAGTCACTTTTGCCAGTTACATGCAAAAGTGCATGCATGCATTTTAATGCAGCAGTTTGATTTTTGGCACCAAAAGTGAAACTAGGGTTTTGGAACCCTAATTAGGGTTTGGTGACCTAATTTCTAATTGACTTATAAAAAAGGAATCGAGGGTGCAAAGTCATTCATTTGTAGTGAGTATCAAGAGATCAAAGCAGTTGTGAGCAGCAGTTGACCAAAGGAGGGCGAACCATCTGAGATAGCTGGGGGCGCATTCCTAAGGGCAGTGAGAGGACAGATCCTCAAAGAGTGAGGAGTTCTATCATCAAGGCAGTGGGAGAGAGTCTTCACTGAATATCTTCAAAGACTGAAGAGCAACAGCAGCAGCAGCAATGTGAGCAGCTAGAGGAGGACACAAGCAGCAACATGTCACACGTGTGGGACGTGAGGAGGCTATTGCACACGTGTGGGAGACTGTGAGGGCCCAGAGAGCTGAGGGTCTTCATTAGTGACTGAGGAGAGGCCTTCAGTGATCAGTCAGAGTCAGACTAATAGCAAATCTACTGAGACATGCCTTAGAGGAGTGGGCACAACTGTACAGTTGGGGGACGTTTTCAATAATTGAGGACGTTGTTCATCTTCTGAAGCATAGTAGATCAGAGCAAATAGCTAAGGGAGCATCCTTCTGAGAGTTCGACAGAGTGTACAGCATCCAATGATTGGTAGAGTCAGATTTGAGAAATCTAGTGTGAGGGTGTATTGCTGGGGGCGCATTTTCCAGGAGCAACAATTGCAGCTGCTACAGATCTAGGGCTTTGGCCCTCCAGGTTCAATAGTTGCTTCTCTAAATCTTACTGTACCTCTTCTATATTTTATTTGCTCTGGGATCGAGAAAGAAGAAAGCCCCACTGTAGCTGGTTTTCCCCATTGGGGTTTCCAGGGTAAATTTTTGAGTCCTATGTGATTGCGTGATTGCTTTTGTAAGGATTTAATGTGCTGCAAGTTCTAAATTTGTTTGAAGTGTATTTCATCTTGGATTAGTGAATATTGTGGCCGAGTTGATTATCCTGACTTCTCAAAGCGAGTGGAGACCTCTAAGAAAAAGTAATAAAAGGGACGATGGCCCTCTTTCCATCTCCTTGAAAGGCAAGATGATTCTGATCTAAGTAACATGACCCTTGTTAACAAACACTCAAACCTGCACCAACAATTCAGTGTACCAGTTCGCACTCAGAGAACGATGGTGCAATAAAGCACAACCAGGATTAGAATCTTTTCTTGGAATTTGTGCTATTATTGTGCATGAGCACTTTAATCTTGAGGACACTTGGCCTATTCTTGGGGGTGGTGCTAATGGAGGCACAGCCTTTCAAAGTGATTCTTTCTTGGATAGAGTGCTAAAACCAACATTGATTCTATTATCCTAGGAAATTACAATTGAACCTGTCCTAGGAAAAGATGTCGATTTAAAAATAATTGGGTAAAAACACTCTATGCATCTTTAGCCTTTCTTCCTTCCACCATTCATCTTATCTTCTTCCTTTCCTGTCTGAGTTTCTACACAGCATTCAAGTGTTTCATAGATCAAATCTCTTGCATAATTCTTCTGTAGATTGTATCTCCAAGAATTGTGCAGATATAAGGATTTTAAGTTATGATCAGGTCCCCTTAGGTCCTTTTGCTAGGGATGATTATGATCTGAAATCCTTCCAATCTTGTATTTAACAGATCTGATTAAAGAAAACTATAAGTCATCATTTTTCCTTGGTGTCTGATGAATACTTGATTGTGTGAGAATTCTTTGTTTGATCACTCTCGGATGTTTATAGATTCAAATCTGAAAGTCTTTTATCAGCAAAATTCAATGTCATAGTTGCCTTGCTGATATTCTTTCTATTTCTTTCTTTCTTTCTTTCACTACTGAAGCTTCCGAGGTCACAGGTCTCTAAAAAATCAGACCTAATAATCATTGAATTGAGTATTGGAGCTGAATCCAAACAATGTATTCACAGCTTTTAAGAATCTAATTTTCAGATTTGCAAATATTTATTGCAGCTCTAAAAATGTCTGGCTGATTTGACGTATAAGATGCAGATTTAGAGATATTTGATCAGCAAGATCTCAGGGATACTTTCCTAGAATCAGCATGTACTGATTCTAAAGCGAGAGTTGTACACAGATGACAGGGACATAGTTACTAAACTGTCCATTCGAAACCCCTTCAGGCTGATTTATGAAAGGACTATTTCAAGCTATAGCAAATCTCTCATTCTTTTTCCCCCTCGGCAAAAACAATGAATGCATCTTCCAAATCAAACACTTTGAAATCAACATACATGGTGATCACTATCAAACTTGTTTCTGCAGTTTTTAAATCTCCTCAAGGTTCAGCAAGATGTTTGTTGGACACCTTTAGATAGTTCTTCCACCCTGATAGGACTTGTTGACCCATTGTTCCACGATGATAGGGCTAGTTGATCCATTTGAATCAAAGTCCTTCAACAAAATATTTACCAAAGATGGAAAGTCCAATATAACTTGTGGTAGAAGGCATCCTTCAACTTCAAAGTTGACTTGTGGATCAAATTCAAAGATCAAACCCTCAAAATAGGCCAATTTTAGTACAAGTTTTACTTGAATTTGATTCTCCTACTGTCGAGATATATATGCTCCTTGTAATAGTTGTAGAATCTAGATAAAGTTGGATAGTTGATTCCCTTTTTTAAGAAGAACCACCAACTATTGAATTTCTTCCATTCAATTGGAAGAGAAATCAAGCACAATAAGAGATCCTTCTTCTCATCCCAAATCTTGAAACGGTGTGCCAGCAACCTTAATGACTTGCTTTTGTTCAGTAGATTGGGTTTTCCTCCCAATTGTAGGTTGAGCTGAAACATTGGATCAAACAAGCAAATTGATCCAGATGGAAATCGGTGGCCACCCACCTATTCCACTGGCTCAAAACAATTGTCCATTGTGGCAGTTTCCTAGTTATTTTTCTACAGTTTTTTGGGTCCTAAACTTCCGAGGCTGTTTTGAGGCCCTAAACAACGTTTTTTGGAGATTTGGGGCCAAATGGTTGCCATCGGCATACATTTGCAACCGGCATACATTTGGCCGACCAAAAGTTGTAAAGCTTAGATAGACCTTTCCAACGAGCTATCGAACGCCCAAATCGGAGATCGTATGCAAAAGTTATGACCCCGGGAAGTTGACTATTCAACTTACCACCGTGGGGCCACAAACTTTATGACTATTCATCTTCTAGGGTTACGTTTTGGGCTTTTGGGGTTCTCACCTCATTCTTATTATAAATAGGCCTCTTTGGCCTCATTTTGTATTTAGCTTGGCACAGATGAGCGTAGCAGCCACATCTCTTCTCAGAGATAGCTACCACCATTCTAGCAATTGTATTACAGTTTGTTCTATTTCCGCCATTTAATAGAATATGTGTTTCATGTATCTCTGTTATCTTTGCAAAATGTCTGTGATTACGATTCTGTATATGTTCTTTCATTTCGTTCACGCATAAATCCGGATCAGTGGTATCAGAGCAATCTGCTCTTTGATTGTTTCTCGGCGCATGTCCCCGACGAGGTCCGAGTATAGAGAGTTTGGTCTCGAACTAGTTTCACTTGATCATTCTCGCCGTCCCAAATGACCTCCCATGGCGGAAGAAAAGAGAGACGACGGAGCAGGAGATCCTATCAAGTCGCTGCTCGAGGAAGCCCTCGAGCGACAGAGGAACGAGATGATGGATAGTTTTGCCCAAATCCTTCTGCGAATGCCGGCAATGGCAAGTGCATCTTCCACGAGCAGCCGGTTCGGGGATGCAACTCCCTTCAAGGTACAAGTTAACTTTGATATTCCTTTATTTGAAGGAAAAATCGATGCAGATGCCCTAGATAATTGGTTGAATGTTCTAGAAGGGTATTTCTCTGTCCACAATTTTTTCGACAGAGAAAAGATCACCTTTGCGCTCCTTAAGGCAGTCCCCCATGTCCAAAATTGGTGGGGTACTTATTGTGAGCAAAACTCATCAGACGAGTCTAGAATGTTTGAAACAAATCCCACTTGGGCCTCTTTCATAGATGTCGTCAGGGAACAGTATTACCCTGTGGGAAACTATGATGACCAGTGGACAAAATGGACCATTCGACGTCAAGAAAGGGACCAGACGGTGTCGAAGTACACCAACAAATTTCATACCTTGCGTACAAAGCTGAGTATCAAGGACTCCGAGCGACACCTGATTCTGAAATATCGCAGTGGTCTACATCGATACATCCGAACTGAGATGGAATTCCTCGACATCTCTTCACTTGGATCCGCCTATCGGTATGCTGTCAAAATCGAGGAGAAATTTCGACAGAAGAACAAGCGAGACTCTGGACCTGCGAATCCACAGCAAAAGCAAGGCAAGGGAAACCCTGGCCCGCAAAACACAGTAAAAAAAAACAACAACCAGTCCCCACCACAAGTAAAGAAGGGGGATGGAAAGACAAAGAAGGACACTGGTAAGTGGTGCGAATTTCATAAAAGCCCTTGGCACAACACTGATGAATGTCGCTCAAAGCAATCATTAGTAGCCGAGATCAAATCTTCAGAATCAGATCCTAATTCTAATTCCGAACCCAATGCCACAACCGCATACAATAGGAGGCAGATCATTGATGCAGACCCCACTGCCACTGTTGCTACCGCACAGATTCAACTAGAGGATCCTGAAGAGTTAGAGGCAGAGGAGCGCCTATTCCACTCGCAGATGTGGGTGAAGGGGATGCCTCTACATTTTGTTGTTGACAACGGCAGCCAAAAGAACCTGATCTCAACAGAAGTCGTCAAGAGATTGGAGCTTCCGACAACACCACACCCGCAACCTTACAGCATCGGTTGGCTAAGCCAAGGACAAGGTATCCGCATTACTCAGCAATGCCTCCTACCATATGGTATCAAGCCTTTCAAAAACGAGGTATTGTGTGATGTGGCCCCACTTGAATTCTGTGATGTTCTTTTAGGACAACCATATATGTGGAAGCGTCATGTTGTATATGAGTCACGGCCTCGCAATGTCGTTGTCACTTTGGGAGGACAACTCTACCGGATCCCAGAGACAGTTGCACCTGCCAAAGTCTCGCAAGGTAGGAAGATAAGCTCCCACATCAGAAAATTATTCCTCTTCACAATTGCGTCTGAAGGAGAACATAAAATCACAGAGACCTCCACACCCTCTGCACAGGGTGTCTCTGCTCATCAGACATAAGAAGAAGATAGAGCCATTGTTTCCTCATCTATCCGAGTACCTCTATGATGCAAGGCCACGCATTCAAGGTGCTCATCCAGAAACAAATCATCCATACAACAATTACAGCCTTCTCGAGATGTCAAAGAAAGGAAGCCTCTTCACTTCAGCAAATGTCGCACCAGGAGATCAACTCAACACACAGTTCGAGATATGATACAGGATTCGACGCAATGGAGACCATTGCTTCCTAAGGAGGGAGGATTGATCCAGATGGAGATCGGTGACCACCCACCTATTCCACTGGCTCAAAACAATTGTCCATTGTGGTAGTTTCCTAGTTATTTTTCTACAGTTTTTCGGGTCCTAAACTTCCGGGGCCATTTTGAGGCCCTAAACGACGTTTTTTGGAGATTCGGGGCCAAATGGTTGCCATCGGCATTTATTTGGCCGACCAAAAGTTGTAAAGCTTAGATAGACCTTTCCGACGAGCTATCGAACGCCCAAATCGGAGATCATATGCAAAAGTTATGACCCCAGGAAGTTGACTGTTCAACTTACCACCGTGGGGCCGCAAACTTTATGATGGTTCATCTTTTAGGGTTACGTTTTGGACTTTTGGGGTTCTCACCTCATTTTTATTATAAATAGGCCCCTTTGGCCTCATTTTGTATTCAGCATGGCACGGATGAGCGTAGCAGCCACATCTCTTCTCAGAGATAGTTACCACCATTCTAGCAATTGTATTACAGTTTGTTCTATTTCCGCCATTTAATAGAATATGTGTTTACTGTATCTCTATTATCTTTGCAAAATGTCTGTGATTACAATTCTACATATGTTCTTTCATTTCGTTCACGCATAAATCCGGATCACAAATTAACATTTCTCTTTTTCCTAATATTATGAAGGGCAGGGAAATCTTCCATCCTCCACAAAAATTATAATACTTCCAAGTATGTCTTGTCCTTGAAGCAAATATAGCAAGATACCTCCTCAACCACATCCTCTTATGTGACCTTGTCCAGACTCGACTCCATGCCCAGTCATTGATCGTCGTCCTCTTTGTAAATTCAATTATGGAGAAGAGGCAACTTAAAAAACAACTCAGGGATATATTATCCTCTTTCTTGTTTCATTGTGAGATCATTTTGAAGTTACAAGAATTATCTGGCACACACATACTTTCCATTGCGTTATATTCCTTGAACAACTTCAAGTGACATGGATACATTGTCTTCACAAAGAAAAAGGTCAAAATTGGAATCTTAATTGTGACCCTTAATTCTTAAATTCTTAGCTAGATTGCTAAGAATTCAATTGGACCAAAACTAGTGAATCACTGAATGCTAATCTAAGTCACATGGTTCGCCAAACCTAATCTTTGAGGTTCAAGGTTCGGCGAATCTCAAAAAAAATTGAAATTCGTTCAAGTTCACCGAACCTAATGTTGAACCTAGAGCCGAACCCAAACCCCGTCGAACCCAAATCTGAAGGCAAATTTTTTTTGAGGTTCGATTTTTTTACGGATTAAAATAAATTAAATTAACAAAAAGGAAAAAGCACGATACCTATAAATTAAATGTTGTCTATAAATTAAATGCTCTATTTATTTATGTTGTCTATAAATTAAATGCTCTCTATTTATTTATGCTGTCTATAAATTTAATGCTCTCTATTTATTTATGTTGTCTATGAATTAAAAGCTCTATATTTATTTGTGTCTATAAATTAAATGTTGTCTATAAATTAAATGCTCTTAATTTCTTTATGTTGACTATAGATTAAATGCTCTCTATTTATTTATGTTGTCTATAAATTAAATGCTCTCTGTAATTCAAAATATCAGACCTGTAGTCTACATAAGAACACGCCAAACAGCAAGTAAGAACATAGATTTACCCCTAATAACAAACTACTGCTGTGGGAAGCATGTAAATCCGCTGTTAAACCACAAAAACCTGCTCTTAGAAGCACAGGTCTGTGAGCAGAAATGCCATAAACAGCAAGTATATACGACGAAATTATGAATAGTGACCTAAGTGCTTTGAATCCTATGAGCTATGGGGTGTAGAAAATTAGTTAAGGTGGAGTATATGAAGAAAGTATATATAGAGTCGAACCTCTGTCGAACCTCATCCGAACCTCATCGGAAAATTCGAACCTGAACCGAACCTAATCCTTGCCGAACCCAAACCCAAACCGGAACCGTGTGACTTAGATGCTAATAAAGGGAGCAGAGACGAGCATAGCAAACCAGAAAAGAGCATCACACAATGGAGAATTGAATCTGAAAGGAGAAAGTGAGAGAAGGTGCTCTCTGTTGGGAAGCTCGCTTAGGAATTAATGGATCTAGGTTTCCCCATCTAAGAAAGCTTAAATGTCCCCTACTTTAGAGTTTGTCCAAAATTGGGCAAGTTTCCACTAAAATATCAACTAGACACCGACTTAGTCTCACCATACTCAACCAAAACTGTGTTAGAGAGGTCTACACATACAATATATCATGCCAAAAGTACCGCATTCAAAATATTAACATGAAAAGGACAAAAACTGATATTTTTATATATACAAGGCTGTCATGCACCACTCCACTTTCAATCATAGAAAAAATTGTTGCATTTGTAAAAAACCTTAAACCTCAATGTACTAATGCCTTCCTAGCTTAATTGGTAAAGATGCATGTATTCGACATGAGTGTCGACATGAGACAGTTGAGGCAACAAGCACACAAAAGCAAGGGACGACAAACTCCATTTTTATTCTCACAATCAAGAAACACAAAAAAGCTAGATGTACTTCACAAGAAAAGGACTTTAATGATATAATCTCACTCCTTACTAAGCTAGAACCATCACAAAATAATAAGCAATTCAATGAGAGGGGCACAACCTATGTTCCCAGGTCCACCTGTCTGGCATGCTGGAAATGCAGATCCCCAGTTCTGGATCTGAATCCAGCAGGATCTTCCAGGGATCCAGCAACAAACACCAATATATTTTCGATATATTCAATATCAGCCAGTAAAAACATATCCCTCATTGCTAGAGACATCCAGCAAAAGGATCCTCCACAAAAAAAAACTTGATGAACCCTAAATATGTAGGGCCCTAATGGGTGACAATTATCCTTCAAAAAGGGCTTTGTCACCTGCAAACTATGACTGATTAACTCAGGATGATAGACCTCTCAATTCGGTCCTTTAACAACTAGCAAGACTTTAGATGATTTTTCAGTATAAATCATATCAAGAGAATGCCTATTGTGCTTACCTCAACCTGTTATCAGTCCCTTGGCTGCCAATCTCTATGCATTTCATGCATTGAACGCCAAAAGTGCTCAATTGCAGGGCTGTTATGATTTTGAGTAATTTTTCTATTCTGCTGTTTGAAGACATTTATTAAATACTTGGCAGAAAAAATATTAAAAGCCCACACATTAAAATTTTAGTTTTGTTTATGGCGAATCAATCTGTTTTATGGCAAGAAATTTGGTGGACATCTTCTCAACTTCACCATCTATGTGTCTATGGATTTGAGTTTGAATAAACAGACAGTCCTTCCTTCACAAATTTGAGTGCCATAGTGCAAGGTTTGTGATAGGAAACATTCGGGTCACTGCAGCTCTTCAGATTTGTTTGTAGTCATACTCACAATATTTTCTGGCCGAAAATCATATTGCTTCTCTTGCCCAACAACATTGCTCCTTGAAAATTAATTAATTTAATCTTCCTTTCTTCTTCCTCTGTTAATTTTTACCTGCTTCTGGCTGACAGTTTCATGTGCTGCAAAAAATGCAGTGGTGGGAGAGTCTTAGTTTAATAAATCAGAATGCCATTAGGGAGGACTATAGCCCCTCATCAAATGATCACAACTGTTTATGGCATCATGCTCATTCAATGTTGTGATTCATGAAAGCCTTTGATTCTTAAATCTGAATTTTCTATATTTCTTTTGAATTATAAAAATATTTTTATATTTTTTATATCTGCCATTTCCTTGCCATATCCAGATCCTCATTTTTCAAAAAACTGGCAGATCCAAATCCAAATCCTGGTAATTTAGGACACAACTGACAAACAACAGAAGATAATAAAGCGACAATGAGAAGTGAATTTATGGAAGTGCTATCATACATTCTCAAATAAGCAGTAATGGTTATTGGAATATACTCAGAAGTATCATTTATGAAGTTGCATTTTTACTCCTACAACAATGCAATAGTAAGGAGTTGTCCATCCACAGTGGTCTAGTGGTTAATACGGGTTTAAACCAATGTTCCATGGAGTTTCCGGGGCGGGGGAGCATGGGAGCGGGGAAACACACAAGGGGGACGTGTAGAAGCTACCCCAATTTTTAGGGAAATTTTGGGAAAACGGGGGGACGTCGGAGTCATAAAAATTAATTTAAAATACAAAAATGATAAATCCCAATAGTAACTATTGCCATGTAAAAAGTAAAACTAAAAACTAAACTCATCATTATGGGGTTTACATCTATTAGTTAGTAGCATATCAAATTTCAAATTTGTAAATGATACTGAACTATGTTACTATACCCATGTAAAAACTAAAAACTAAATATCACGCAATGTATATCTAAATTCAAATTTTGAAATTTGTAAAAGATAATGCAACAAATTCTGAAGTTTGAAATAGTCAAATAGATACTGTACAACAAACAGAGATAAGTTAGAAGTTAGAACAGTGACGACAGCTCCAAGTTTAGTTGCAATATAATTATGAAATGAAATCGTGAAAGGATAGCATTTAGGAAGGTCTTAGATTCTTAGGTTAGTCTAGGATTTAATTTAATTTTCGTTTAATTATGTTTTAATTTTTTAAACACTTTTAATATTTTAATTTGCATTTATTTTTATTGTGAAGATGATAATTTGTGGGGGGGGGGGGAGCGGGGGGATGCCTAGAAGCCCCCCTAGGGGGAAACGCATT
>LPNX010039711.1:0-17767 GCA_001517045.1 Pseudotsuga menziesii | reverse complement strand
CTTCCTCCAAAATTAATCAATATTATTTTATTATTTTAACTATTATTTTATTATTTTCCTTAGGAGGCCCATTTTATACCCCAAAATTCCTCTAATGTTAGTAAAAACTACTGAGAGGGGATCATTATTACTCATGCGGAATTACATGCGCTACTTAACATTCGATCTCTTGAGAATCTGCTCATACTCTCTTGTCAATTCAGTGATTATTAGTTTGTTTACTTCTTATGTCTTAATTCTGTTATTTAAACTATTTGTACATCTTAGTTATTACTGTTAGTGAGTTAGTGAATTGTATAGTTCATCGATTTAATTCTGCACATGTGTTCTTTGTTTATTAAATATAAACTAACTTAACTTTGTTGATGGGAATAAAGTGGTGGAGTGGCAGGTCTAGTTCTCCCATGACAATCTGAGAGGTAAGGTTTTTCTTGGTTACGCAGGCTTACTTAGTTCAATCAAACTAAGGTACCTTTCTCTTTTCTTTACGCATTTCATTACTTGCGATGTGATTAGATGTATAGTGTGTTGATAGCCTTGGTCGTCGATAACCTGCTACTAGTTATTACGTTTTCTATCGCCTTATTTTTTTAAACTTGGTAAGTGTTGTTATCGTCAATTTAGCCATTACGACTAAATTTCGTGTACATTGATTATGCTTCATTATGGTCTTAAATTCGTCATTTTTATATGTCATCAATATCTTTTCGGCCTATGTATATTTTTACTATATATTCTATTTTAACATTTCTTATGTTCTTTTATTGGAAGGTTATCAGTGGTTTGAATGCCAAGCTTTGAATTGATAATTTGAGAGATTTACATGGCATACTTTGTATGCCATGGCGCTTAAGCCTAAACACCTTGACACTATGGTATTAGACCCTAAGTTCTAAACCTATGGACTAAAATTCATCTACATTCCTAATCAAAGGTCTTAAACTTGAATTAGCGCAACCTATGACTAAGTATTATGGTAATGCTATCATAGTACAAGAATTGTAATGTGACAACGTTAATGTTTAACGTTTAGGGTGACATAGTATATGGTATAAACCACATGTTCCAGGGTCTAAGCAATGGTATTAAGGCTGTTGATAATCGATACTTTGTAACAAGTCATGACTGTGGGAGTGGGTTTGTGGAGACGTTAAACGACTCCAACCTGGTGCATTTGATGCTTGTACAAAAGTGTGATAGCCTTTCCCTTAGGCTTGGCTCACGATGGACGTGTATTACATTTGACATTTGGGGTTTCATTGTTTGGATCTATGTAGAGGTATGGCCATGGAGGAGACTTCCCGCTTGTGAAGGAAAGCCCGCATGAAATCCTAATCCTGCATATTAAATTGGTTTAGGGTTTAATAAATGACATACGCCTCATCCCCATTTGATTGTTGCTTGCAGGTGCCAAAAGGGATGGAGGGAAACGTGGCTACAGCACAGTTGGCTCCCAGTGTTTCATTCGTGGCCATGGTAAGCCTGCTCATCGAGTTAATGCTTGTCACCCTTCAATATTGTGGGAGAGCTACGTTTTGCATGGTTGTTTTGGTTGGGGCTTGATGCTGTAGCGAAATCAATTTTTCCTTCATGCTTTGAGTATAGACTTGTTTATTTTTAATGTTGAGGCAGTATGCCATGAATTGTTTCTTAGGCCATTCAGCTATGTGTAATGTTCATTTTTGGTTATGTAAAACATTAATGTTATGGTTTTGGGATTTTAAAACCATGGGCTGCACCATTGCAAGCAATGGTTCCATAGCCCATTGGCACGTCTGTGTAAAACCTTTCTCTTAGCCTTTAGTGGCGACTGTGTATAGGCTTTTGAAAAACTCTATGCGAATAGATGTAAGTGTTGGTTTTTTTATTACTTGTAAAGGTTTATGGTGTATGCGATTCCCTCATGCGTTTTTATTTAACTCTGTATTTTAAATGGGTTTTTTAATGGACAGAGGAATACACGTTACCGGATTCTCTATGTGTAATTGTTGTTTATTAGTTTGATAAATGTAATAGTTTGACAGCATGGGTAAAATTTATGCCTTCAATGCCATGATCCTTCCCACGGTGTTGCGATAGCTTGTAATTTCATTTCTTACGACATCTGGTTCTTATGTGATATTTGGATTGTGTTTTAAATCGTTGTTTGACCTTGGTCATGACTTATGTGATCACTGTGTATTAAAATGTTAGTGGGTTTCGTGGAGGCCAGGATATGCAGACCCTCGATGGCACTCGTTGTTTTTAAATAACTTGGACTCTGTATTAAAATGTTTAGCGGCCGAGGCTGTGCTGTAGCTATAGACTTATGAACTCTCTACTAGCATAGGCATTTTAATTATATGGCAATGGTGTGAGTCATGGCCTGTGTGATTAAACATATGAGCTTCATCGTTTTGGGCCAGGGCAATTTCAAACTGGGAAATATTTTATAAGAAATAATAGAAATGGTAATACGAATTTACTTTATGGATTTGGTTATGCGTTTGATTATGGTGATGATGTATTTTACTGTTCTTATTGTGGATTTTAATTCTGTTTAAGAAATGAAATTGTAACCTGTGCATGTCGATACCATGACCACTGTTTATTTAAGTATGACCTATGTTTATTACTGGATGAATGTTACTTGATGAAACTTTTAGATGGATATTTAAAATGGATCTTATATGGGACTATTTAAAAAATATAATGTATGTGAACTATGGTGTTTTAATATGAATGTTAATACTATAGGTTTTATAGGAGAGTCTTGACGAGGAGCACATGGATGGTCATGATATCCTTCTGTTTATTATTAATGATGTTTTATTTATGTGGGATATTTTTAATGTAATTTGTAATATGATTACAGACCTTGAAAGGTCTTGGATGGGTTATTTTTTTTTTAGAGATAAATGCATAGATAGTTTTTATATAGATTTATACCCGATAGCCTTACTTATATGTATATTTAATTATTTTATAAAATAGTTCTTGTGATCAGTAATACCCTAGGGTATCTATATAGTATATTTACTTATTTAAACTTACTCCTATGGTTAAATCTACTATAATATGAAACACAGATCTCTACTGACAAATGTAATATGTCAGTAGAGATATAAGTATTAGGTGAACATTTAAATAGCAGATCTAGATTTACCTAGTATACAGTATTAATTTCTCAGTATGACAATGAATGCAGAACAAAAATTTTAAAGATGGGAACCTAGCTATATGCAGCCTATGATAGTATTTATCATCCTAGGAATATTGAAGAGAAATAAAGACCCTAGCAAAAATATAGGCAGAACCTCAATTACCTAGGGTTAGTAAAATATATAGAAGCTTTTACATAAAGCATCCAGCATTATACCCTAGAAATTAAGTTTGACATACTAAGAATTCGTACCTGTGATTTATCTTCCTGAATCTCCTTTAATGATTGAACCTCCACACTTTTCAAATAACCAACATTATCATTTTAAGACCAATCCGACCTTTGATTTTGATGACCAAATCACTTGGAAACTACCACGTTCCTCCCAACCATGACCCAGAACTGTTCCTGGTTCTAATCCAGATCCCCCCAAGCTAGACTCTAACATGCAAGTAGCTTAGAGCTCCTAAGGTAGGGTTTCTTATCTCGTATTCAAATTCTGAATCAGTCCTCTTTTCCACACAGGAGAAAGTTCTCCAAGAAAGCACTTGAGAGCAAAAATAGGCAGAATAATAATTCTCAAAAAGAAAAATCAAAACCCCAAGCCTTTGCTTGGGTTGAGTCTTTATAGGAATAATTTTTAGTCAAATGGGTAGTTAAATCAAGAAATCCTTGATTTCTTGATTTAACCCTTTTTAATTACTTGGGTAATTTTCAATTCTTAACCTAGGAACTTTTAACTAGTTCCTAGTTAGTCTTTCATAGTTATTTCACTATTTATTAGTCATTAAATAATAAATAATAATTGGTGGAGATTCTCTTCTTTCTTTATTCAATTATATAATTTATTATAATTAATTATTTATACATACTATGTATAAAATACATAGTATTCAAATACTATGTTAACATTTGTCTTCGGGCATCATGTATCATGATTCCTAGACTTAACGACACTTCCTTATGAAGGTCAAGTATATAGATGGCTCAGGTTCACTGGGATAGGAAACTCTAAAAATCCTTGCATGTTGGATTTCCCTCATATAACATTGTAGCTCTTTAGTACTTTGATGAGAATACATAATTCAAAATTTTCATTTAATCACTTATAAATAAGTATGATGATGATCAATATTTTTCTCTAGCCATTTTCAGTCAGAAGATATTAAATTATTTTCAGCAACCCCTAATGCTTACTAGAGCCCATACTCAACGCCTATAGAAGGGAGTTACAAACATAGTGCAATTCCAGAGCTTTCACTCAACACTAAATGCTAGGATGTACTTGTATGATACACCTAGGGATACAATGGCCAAAGATTCGATGCTCAAGATCTTATGCTCAACATCAACATGGAATGCTCCAGAGCTTATGCCCAACATTTTCAATTATATTTTCATGTGTTCTAGAGCTTTATGATCAACACAAATAATCTCATCGATCATGCGCTTCAGGGTCCACGCCCAGCACAAAACATATATATATATATTATCAACAATCGGCTGATGCCCAATATACAAAACAAATCATCATGTTCATATGGAGTGGGGTCTTTGACCCAAAAATAAAACATGTATATAATCATCATGATCAATAAGCTCATGCCTATAAATGGTAGGTCCAAAATTCAGGACATTACAAAAAATTAGGAAAAATAACTCCCTGCTGTAACTAGAAGAGGACCTAGATGTTTAAACAATATTAGCTCTTGAAATATACCTTTGAATTAGTCATAAATGGAATAGTTGTTCCACCCAACCAGAACCTAGATCAACCAAATCACTTTCTCTAGAACCCCTAAACCTGTTCGCTGAACCACGAGAACAAAATCCACTTAATGCACCATCTCTTACATTACCAGATTCAATCCCCATCCAATGCAATCCTCCTGCTTGCTAATGGGCATACTATTATATAGTATTTTTCTTAGGAATTGTTCATTTATGAGCCTCCTGCTCTTTAGAACTTAACAAAGAGTTGTGACCTAATTTTGGGGAAGATGCATCCTACACCTTGAGTTCTCAGCAACTACAACCACTTGTCTTTTCCTCTTGTGGGTCAGCAAACACTCTTCAACAACTATTTCATTTTCTCCCCTTTATTATCTTTTATTAATAAAAGAATAATTCATTAGATTTGTTTTATTTTATACTTTGTGTCAAAAATATTTAAAATAACAAAATAAAATATCTCAGTAGCAATTAATAATAAATTATTAATTCTTGGTGTATCATATACACCTCTCCGTATATGATAACACCGTCCTCGATGTTATTAATTTTTTATTTTAGCCTTCCATATCTTCATCTTGGAATAGGATTGGATATGCCTTCCGCATAAACCTTACCAATTCTCAAGGAGATTCTTTCAAACTAAGGTGCCTCCATTGCACCCTGACCTATCCGATGGTACGATTCGAGAGTAAAAATACTCTGCTGTCAAGAATACACTCTCGTCCCATCTGGAACTCCCCTTTAGGTTCCAGCTTTGTAAAATTACAATCGATTACATGAGTAGCATCATGAATATGTTTTTTCAAAATGGAAACATGAAAAATTTCATGTAATTTAATAGTAGGTGTTAGGTCTAAACGATATGCAACAGACCCTTCTTTAGCGAAAATATCAAATAGACCACAATATATGGGTGTCAAATTTTAATACTTACCCAATCTCAAATATATTTTCTTGGGATTTACCTTTATGTACACTTGTACACCTACGTAGAGCTCTATAGGATTTCTTTTTAGGCTAGGATAAAAAAAATTCTTGTCTTGGGCAACCTTCAACTTTTTTCGCACCTGCTTCATAGTTAGTTCCATATCCTTTAACAATTCACGTACTAACATTGACCTATCAACTGGAATGATCCAAGAAATTGGAGTATTACATTTGCGTTCATACAAGATTTCAAAAGGACCCATACCTAGTGATACTTGAAAATTATTATTGTAAGCAAATTCGAGTAAGTGTAAGTAGTCTTCCAATTTACCTCGCTTGTCCATTACATAGCATGTCTTCTCGAACTTGGTTTACTCTTTTAGTATGCCCATCCATTTGCAGGTGACAAATAGTATTGAAGTTCAACTAAGTGTCTAATCCTTTAAACAAATCCTTTTATAAATTTCGTGTAAATCTTTAATATCTATATTAGATTATTACCTTTGGTATGCCATGTAATGTGAAAATATGTTTCATAAAAATATTTGCAATGTGAACAACCTTATAAGTACATTTTAAAGGAATAAAGTTGGCCGCTTTACTTAATTATCAACTACGACCATACTTCAATCATGTTTCGTGAAATTTTAGGTTGACCTTTTAGAAAATCGATGCTAATTATTTTCCACTTCCATTTTGGAATGGGTAGTGGTTGCAATAACACTGTAGGATGTTGGTGTTATTCCTTTATTTTTTGGAATTCAATGCAGTGAGATAAGTATTCCTGCCACTTATTTATAGATTTTAGGCCAAAATAAGTCCTTTCTGATCATGGTAATCATCTTTTGGTATCCACGATGTCCTGAATAAAGTCATTTATGTAAGTCGTTCATGTCTTTTAATTCGATTAATGTTGTATTTGATATGTACAACATGTTTGTATGCAACAATAATCTTCTTCTATTTAGGTTAAAATCTATTATTATCTCGCTATTTTCTTTTCCAGCAGTTTATTCTTTTAGATTTTGGTATTCTTTATCATAATTTTCTGCATTTAAGATCTAATTTTCCAGATTTGATTTGTAACTACAGCTTGCAAAAAGTAAGTTTGTGTGACGACTCAAAGCGTTTTCCACTTTGTTTCTTTTCCATTATGTTTTTTATTTTAAATGTGTATTCTCTTGAGAAATACAACCACCTGTCTTGTCTAGCATTTAGATTTTGTTAGTCAAATAAATATTTGAAACTTATGTTCTCTAACATAAAAAAAATTCTTTGGATTAGGTATTGTCACCATATATTTAAAGAATTTATAATTGCAGCAAGTTCTAAGTTGTACGTAGTGTAATTATTTTCATGCTCTTTTAATTTTTTAGATTCATAAGCCATGACTTGATTTTCTTGTATTAACACTATGGCTAAGCCTTCCTTACAAGCGTCAGTACATACGAAAACATCCTTAAAAGGATGAAGAATTTTCAGGATGGGGGTGGTAGTCACACAAATGATTTAATTTATTAAAACTTTCCATACACTTTTCAGTCCACTCATACTTTTTACCTTTTATCTAGAGTGAAGTTACGAGGTAGGCTATCTTAGAAAATCCTTTTATGAACATTCAATAATATCGGTAATCCCTGTGAATGATCTTATGTCTGTTACAATTTTAGAAATAGCCACTAAGTGATAGCCTTAATTTTGTTGTGGTCGACAGAGATTCCATCCATTCAGTGATAGCCTTAAGTTTTTTCTAATGTACTCAGTTTTCTTGTAAAGAAGATACCTTCCTTACAAAAAATTTCTTAGGTATGCCTTGAATATTTACTTGATTCCCTTAGCTATATGTACACAAGATTGAATTGTGTAAGCAATCGAGCATGACATAGTGTAGTCCCAATGCGTCCATGCTGATAAGTACATCATAAAACCCTAAGGGTAGTATGTTCACGTTTAATCTAGTAGGAAAACCATTCAGGTTTACCTCACAATCTTTAACTATTTTTGAAACTATTTGTTTCATACCTATGGCTAATTGCACCAGCCAATGTTTATCATGTTTAACTTTTCCTAGTTTACATACATCAACAATTTCATGCGATACATAGCTATGTAAAGCAACGGGGTCAATTAACATTGAAATAGAGGTGTTTAAGATATGACAGTCTATCTCAACCATGGTAGCCTAATGGTCTTCCTGTCGGCCATCCAAGGCTGCACAAATCCGTGGTGTTCCATCTATGTCCTCTACTATTAGTTCTTCATGTAAATTGTACAATACCCCATTGGTCTTACTCCTAGTCTTGGGTGTAATGAGGCCCTTGTCATTTCTAGCATTTATTTTTCATTGGGGAAACATTAGCTCCCCCATTTTTTGCAGGCTTGTTGGTATTTGGATCTGGTACACATGGTTTTGTACATGTTTTGTTGAAGTTCTTGTTAGCTCAAAAATTGTTGTTCTATTTTAAGTACAATGGTGGGTTGAAAACTGGTTTGTGGTTGTCTGAGAAGGTCCTATACATGTCTCTGCTTATGTTCATGTTATCTTTCCTTGACTGTCCATGCTCATAGAAAAGCCTATATTTGTGTAAGTTGGTGTCAAATGTTTTAGGCATGTCAAATTCAATCCTCTCTCGAAAGTTGGGAGGAATACATCCTAAAAAGTGTTTTATTTTCACTTTCCGATCCATGATGTACGGTACATAATGCAACAGATCAAGAAATCGGTTAATAAAGAATCCATAGTAATGGATCCCATACATAACTCATGAAACTCTTTCAAGTTTTTATTGAAGAAACTTTTCAACATGTATTTCTCTTGAAAAATATTGCGAAACTTAGTCCACCATACTCCTCTTAAGTCATCCTTCTTGGTATGTTTCAAGTCTCTCCACCATCTAGATGCTCTGCAATTTAAGTTATAGATGGCTATATGAGTTTTCATTTCTCTATAGTAGTTATGAACTCATAAATATTTGCTCATACCTAAAACTCATTCCTCCGCTTTCTCCCCTATGTTCATCTCTCCTTCATAGGTTGGGGATTTTATTTTTTGAAACTCTCCTTGAATAGTGTCATCATTTCTCAGTTTCTTTCTCCATGGAGAAGGAGAATCATCACTAGAAAGACTATAATAATCTCCTTTTGGAGGTTCAAGGGCATGTTCTTGTTTTCCTTCTTCTCTCAAGCTGCTTTCTCGTTTATGATAAAATTCTTTCTTGAACGTGTTTGTGGAATGAGTGGGTTTTCGCTGCAGCTTCCTCCCATTATGTTTCACAACAAAGGCTTCATTAATTATTTGTTGTTCCTTTATTTCATTCAGATTATCATCTCTAAAACTATGAAATTTTACTTGGATACTTTGTATGGTTTTCATTATATCAGAATTTAGTTCCACTACCAGTTATGCTTCTTGGGTGGGGGTATTAATTTTTCCTTGTTGTCTATTGTCCTCTTGAGTGTTCATGATCTGAATTGTTCTTTTAAAATCATGAAATTGCAAATTTTCAATATTAGAAAATATTTTTGTTAGTTAACAAAATGTAAAAACATATTTATTTTCCTTGCAAAGAATGTCTGGTACACCCATTTGGACTCTTAGTGTTGAAATTGGGCTCTCATACCACTTGTAATGTACCCAAAATTGGAAAAAAATTTATTAGGCTAGTCATTCACTTCCTAAATGAGACATTAAATCAAATTATGCGGAATGTGTTATGTTTGTTTCTATGCATAGTATTGTCGTAATCCTTTCTTACTTCCTTCTCTATGTTTTCCCGATGTTGTTATTAGTGAAATGTTGTGGTGTCGTTATGTCATTTAATATATAAATTGATAGTTATGTATTTACATATATGTATCTTGTTTGGATTCCTTACTTATTAGTTGTAAATATTGATTACTGTTTAAATTTGACATAACTTGTATTTGTCAAGGGGTGGAGTGGTGGGACTTGTTTCCCTTGTAAACACCTAAAAAGGTAACTGTTTCTACTTGTTGCTACAAGGCTTACTTAGGTTTTTTGGAACTATTGGACTTATTTCCTTGTTGCTTGGAGATGCACTTGATGACGGAGAAATGACTATCATGGTGACCTAAAGGCATATTGTCTATACTATTTGGATGGCGAATAAACTTATAGACCTGTCCTAGTGATATTATTAAAATTGCTAGTTGATATTTATGCAAAGTTGGGTGTTTACTAGACGATGTTGTAGTGGTCATTATCATTGTTTTTATGGTCTTGTGACCTTGATTTAGTTACTCATGCAGTTTAATATTTTCATGGTGTATATGATAATGTACATGGATTATCATTTTATAACATTGTCCTTCACTTATTTAAAGTCCTTGTGTACAAGTTTTAAGACATATCACTAACCATTCATGGCATATTACATATGCCATCAATTATGGCTATACCATATGTATTCGATATGCATGTTGGGGGTTTAAACATTGTTGTGCATTGGAAGGTGGCACAAACTATACACTAGGTTTTGATTTGTGGTAATACGGGCCAGGGTAGCAAATCAAATGTGCATGGGAAATCGTGCGTCTCAATATTAGGTCTTGGGCTAGCATAATGGATTGTTTCATTTATAAAAGGGATTCCTGAGCTCTTCCTCTAGTATTCTTTGTGGTGTGGAGCTTTGGGGGTCAACTACGTTTGTAGGTATGACTTCCACTATGGTTTAGCAACATTTTGTTGTTGTTCAGTTTGGTGTTTACAACATACTTCTCATCATATCTTGGTTTTGTTGGAAGGTTGCAGGGTCTCGACAACGTGGGTCGTGGGTTACCTTGGTGGTCGACACAATATCCATTACATGTAAGCCCTTGTTGTAACCAGTCAAAACTTGCTCCTTCTCTTCTGTGGATTTTGTGACAAACCACGAAGATTGTGGTTGGTTCAATTGCTTTGTCTAGGTTTTATTTCAATGGTTGTGATTTGGAAAGGGACTTTCTGCAAAAAATGATGTAAAGCATTTGGTGATGCGTTTAGTACTTGGGGTTTTGTTTCGGTTTTAGCACCCTCGGGATGTGACTAGTTTATTTTGATTCTGTAATTTTATTACTCTGTCAGTATCATTGCGATGGTGAATGCTTGCAAGATCTATGATTTTTTAATATGTTTTTTGTTTTGTTAAATGGCAACAACACCAATTTTTTCAATGGTGCCAAGCCTTGGATACACGACTGTGAAAATTCTTATTTTGGTTTATAAATATTATTATACAACATTTACATACTGGCTGTATCATGGTTATGATTCCTTGTTTCTAGTGATACTTCGTATCTATGTATATTTGTAATTCTTGTTTAGTTCTTTATACGAACTATTAATAGTGTTAGTTTGGCCTCTGGAGCCATGCCATAGATGGAAATGACGTTCCTGCCATTAGAGTTGTGACTATGTAATGGATGAATGAAATATCTTTTTTATAGTTTAATTCGTAGAAGTAAACTATGGAACAACATCCTTAAATACATAGCCAGAAAATGTACAAGACAATGAAGGGATAAAATCAAGAACGTCCTACCTGCAAGGTGATGCTATTTCAATGGAAGAAAACCTGTGCACTCAATTAAAAAGCATTAACAAATTGACGGAGATATCTGAACTCTATATAGATAACAAAATCACTTGGAAACTACCACGTTCCACCCAGCCATTGTTGATGTATATGTAACTTCGGAATGTATTCTTCTATGTATCTTATGTATTGTAACCCGATGTTTATTCCGGGATGTTTCTATTATGTATTTGAGTTATGTGGTCATGCCCTGATGTTCCGATCGGGAGGATTAATAATGTAAACAAGTCATATCAAGTCATTAGGTAAGTACCCACAGTTTAGGGGCACTTGGGTTATTATACACTAATTAAGGTGTAGGCTCAAGTAATTAATTATAAGTTAAGCCTACATGGTTGAGTGCAGTTCAAGTCAATGAAAGAATATAAATAGAGAGTGAGAGTCTCTCTATTTATCACTTGTGAATTACATCACTTGCTCTCTCAAGTGTGGCGCACTTTTGGAGAAGAAAATTCTTTGGATTGACAGAAGACAGAAGGCTGCTATTGTGTTGGGAGGTCATCTTACTATTTTGGGATCACATCTTGTGGTGATACTATCTTAGAGGAAGTTGAGGGGTTTTATCCATTTATGGTTTCCCCTCCTAAAATATTTGTGTCTCTTGACTCTTGTGATGTGCTTATGTGATTGCTGTGCTTGTTATTCTTTCAGTGAAAAGATCTTATCATAATGCTAGCTTAAATGTTGAAAAACTAACATGGTATTAGAGCTAACCTGAGAATAAGACATTGTGTAGCTACAGGAACTAGGGATTCCTATTTTGTGGATCTTCCTCCACAAATTTTCAGCAAAAGTATGCTAGGATGACTCTCCATTGAAGGGTGCATCTTTCTGTCGATGCGGAATTCAATTTCAATCATTTTCAGTTTCAATGTTGAAATTAGGGCTTTCTACAGAAGAGGAATTTTTGGGTGGGACCAGCATAGGATTGTTCTCCTCATCAAAACCTAAATTTAGAGACCTAGATCAAGAAATTTGGTTGGGTAAATCTCCGGGAAAGTCAAACCCTAGTTTGACCCTGAGCTAGGAGAAACCCTAAATACTAAAATGGCTACGTTTTGGTACAGTCGCTATATTCTGAGATTGGCGAGGTATCAGAAGCTAAAAATTGCAAAGGGTGAATATAAAATCATTTTCAACACTGTGTCCAAAGGGAAGCCTCGTATTCACTATATTCTGGGAGATATGATCTCTCCAAGTTAGGGTTCTATCCTCTTCCAGAAATCATCCTTAAATAGGACACCTGGGGAGATCTACAATATCTTGGGCTAAAGAGATTCAAATGGAATTCTGGAAGATGTTCTAGAAATAGAACGGACTTTAATTTCTATGGTATGAATTTCAGACTCAGAAAATGAACCAGTGACACGTGGCATTCCATACAACTTCGTTGTTCTGAACAGTCCAGTAACAGGTCACCTTGGGAAAAGGATCCAAAATCCAAAATGGTGAAACCAATGCTAATGAAACCTATGGTGATAGATCAAGGACATGCGAATTTACCTCAGGGAGAAATTTCAGACACAGAGAATCAGTAATATTGGAGATATCAATGAAATAGTAACAGGCATTTATGCAGAAGAAATCAGAAAATTAGGGCTTCCTGTTCCGGGACTTTCCCTTAATTGTTTTCAGAAAAGGAGTACATTGGACAGCTCCAATTGAAGAGATATATCTGTTCATCCAATCAGATCTGAAAGATTCCAAGTTTTGAAAATTAGGGTTTCTGTGACAAACCCTAGATCAACGAACTCCGGGACAAGGACGGACACCTCAAATCGGTAAGATCTAATCCTTTGCTATTTCCATTTGAGGTTCTCATTTCAATATGATATATCACATCAGCTTGGTGACAAGCTTGGGAAAGTTGATAACTTCCAAGCCTCGAAGTATATGATCTCTCTGAAGAAAATGTATTGGACACCTACATGAGTATAGAGGTTCCAGTTTCAGAGGGAGACGAGGTTAGAAGCCTTTCACAAGAAGAACTTGGTCCAGGCCAAAGAAGACATCATGCTGATGCTGCAGAGGATGATGAACCATCCAGAAAAGAGATCCAGATATGAAAGTGAAGATTCTTCAAGCAAGGCTCTCACAGAACTCAAGAAGAACCTTCACTCCATTTCAGCATCGATGCAAAAGGAATACGGGTTGCATCCATAGATGGTCAAGTCATCATGTGACCAAAAGGAAAGACTATCGATGATGCGGTAGTGATTGGAGAACAAGAAGGAGACTTGTACAAATTTAAGGGCCATCCAGAACAAGCCTTGATCCATGACATAGTAGAGCCAAATGAGCTTTGGCATAGAAGGCTTGCACATGTGCATTACAGAGCACTACCTATTGCAAGCAATGCTGTTGAAGGTCTTCCAAAATTTCAAGCTATTTGAAGGGAAGAACAAAATCAGAATATGACCTAAAGAAACCAGTTGAAGAATGTGAAGATCTAGAATGCAGAGACCATGCAGTCATAAGAGTCTCTCAAATCAAGAACAACTTGAAGTGGTGAAGAATGCAGAAGTGGTGATGGCCACCTTGAATGGCCTCCCAGGATCATGGAATTCATTCGTTCAAGGAATGTGTTCGAGAAGGAAGTGATTACATTTGAGAAGACTCTAGAAGAAGAAGCTCAATAAGAGAAGGTGGGAGCAACTGAAGATCAAGCTCTCTCCATCCAAAGAAGATCCCTCAAGCAATGAGGAATATGAAGAAATCAACTCTTGAAGAACCTCTTATCCACCTCAGCATTTGGATAAGAAATGATGCGACTATGAATGAAGAAGATGATGAAGCTGAAGGCTCAAGAAGGAGTCTACTCTCGAAAAAAATAAAGATAAGTATTCAATTGTCATTTCATTATATTATTTTGTTATGCATTTGTTTATATTCAATTGATGTATTATGCATGATAGGATGTTTGCATTAATGACAGTATACTACTAATATGCATGTGATGGGTAAGTAGCTCATGGTGCTATACAAATTCTCCATTGCTACTTATCTAGAATGAAACCTCTTTGCTGACATATTGGATTAGTGCACAATCTCAATGTTGTCCTGGTAGAGATGGAAGGCATCTAGAAAGTTTCAGTGAGATATGGATGAATGCTGTATTGGCTAAAGTAGTTGCATGATCATATATTTATGCATAAGTATTTGCTAGTATGAATATTCCATATGAAATGTTCTAGCCATACAAATGCATTTGACTTGTAGGAAAGATCGCATACATAATCGCCTGCAAGCAAAGAAGGACGAAACTTGTTCCAAAGAACAAGTGACGACATTTCAAAATGAAGAATAATATGACAAGTGCAATGACATCATTAATGTAGAACCTCCCAGCCACCAAGAAGAAAGGGAAGACCAGTTCAAGAAGAATGATGTCAAGGAAGTCTATACACTAGATGATCACATAGAATGTTAGTAGCATAGGAAGCTACTTGTCACTCCGGTACAGAATGTTTTCAGTGCATAGAGCACAGAAGACAGAGGGAGTATGATGCTTCGTTCCAGAGGGACTGATTGCAGAAGATCCTAAGGTTCGCCATGGTATGACAGGATGGGCATATTACTAATGACTCTAGGATTTACTGAGAGTAAAGTGGATTCCAACCTTTGCTTCAAGGTTGAAGGCAAAAGACCAGTGATGTTCCTGTTATGTGTCGATGAACTATTGCTCTAGGCATGGAGGTGTGGCAGAGTATAGATGGAATCTTCCTTGGACAAGGGAAGTATGCAGTAGAGATCCTGAAGAGGTTCGAGATGATGGACTGCAAAGCCATGGATACACCTATGGAATCAAAACTAAAGCTATTGAGTGATGCTTCTTCAGAGACGGTTGATGCTACGATGTATCGTCAGATGATTGGGTCATTGATGTACCTAACGAACATGAGACCAGATATTTGCTTTGCTGTGAACACCTTGAGCCAGTACTTGACAGATCCAAGAAGTGTTCACTTGATTGCTGCAAAGCATATTCTGAGGTACCTAAAGGGTACAATTGATTATGGGCTCAAGTATGATGCGAATCTGAAGATTAACCTGGAGGGTTATGTTGATTCAGATTGGGTAGGCAGTGCCATCGACAGGAAGAGTACTTCAGGATGTTGCTTCAGTATGGGATCGGGTGTGATCTCTTGGTTTAGCAGGAAGCAATCCTGTGTGGCACTGAGTACAACTGAAGCAGAGTATGTCGCAGCTTGTTCAGCTAGTTGTGAGGCAATATGGCTGCGGAAGCTACTGTCTGATATATTTGATCTCCAGTGGGATGCCACCTGTATACATTGTGACAACCAGAGTTGCGTGAAGTTGTCAGAGAATCCAATGTTCCATGATAGGTTGAAGCATATTGAGATCAAATATCACTATATCAGGGATATGGTGCAGAGAGAAGCAGTGAAGCTCCTGTATGTTGTGACGGAGGAACAGATAGCTGATGTTTTGACGAAGCCATTGGCTAGGATAAAGTTTGAGTACTTCAAAAAGAGACTTGGTGCTCTCCAGATCGAGGCTTCCTCCCAGAGATAGTGATGAGACCCAGAGCCATTCTGACATGGTGAGAGGATTGGTTCCTTCCATGGTCAGATGTAAGGGTTGAGCCATTCTGTCATGGTGAGAGGATTCAGTTCCTTCCATGTCAGATATGAGTGCTGAGATTGAGTGCCATTCTGACGAGCAGGTCAGATGTAAGGGCAGATCCATTCTGTTCATGGTTAAAGGATTTAGTTCCTTCCATGTCAGATGTAAGTGCAGAAATCTCTCTTCATTGTGGTTGAGAGTCTTCCATCATTAGGTGGGATTGTGCCATTCTGACGAGCAGGTCAGATGTAAGGGAAGAGCCATTCTGTTCATGGCTAAAGGATTTAGTTCCTTCCATGTAAGATGTAAGTGTAGAAATCTCTCTTCATTGTGGTTGAGAGTCTTCCATCATTAGGTGGGATTGTGCCATTCTGACAAGCAGGTCAGATGTAAGGGCAGAGCCATTCTATTCATGGCTAAAGGATTTAGTTCCTTCCATGTCAGATGTAAGTGCAGAAATCTCTCTTCATTGTGGTTGAGAGTCTTCCATCATTAGGTGGGATTGTGCCATTCTAACGAGCAGGTCAGATGTAAGGGCAGATCCATTATGTTCATGGCTAAAGGATTTAGTTCCTTCCATGTCAGATATAAGTGCTGGCCATTCTGTCAAGTAGGACAGATGTAAGGGAAACTGCCATTCTAGGAATGGAGGCACCTGGTCAGTTACCAGGAACACTCAGTCAGGTTGTGCAGATGAGCATGTAATTCAGAGCCCTCGGAGATTTGCAGATGGTCTTTCGAGGTTTTGCCTATGGCATGTAATTCGGTGCCCTGGGACATCTGGCAAATACTATTTCGAGGTTTTTCTCTGAGAGGACATGTAATTCGGAGCACTGGGAGATCTACAGATAGTCTTTCAAGGTTTTGCCTATGGCATGTAATTTGGTTCCCTGGGATATCTGGCAGATACTCTTTCAAGGTTTTGTCCTATGGCATGTAATTCGGTTCACTGGGATATCTGTTAGGTTGGGCTGTGTGCCCGTAATCAGTCCTGGGATGCTCTTGCAAGGTTTTTCCATGACCACATGTAATTCGGAGCCCTGGGAGATCCTATAGGTATAGCTGTGTGCTCGTAACATCCTGGGATGCTCTTGTGAGGTTTTGTGGTGAGGTCACATGTAATTCGGAGCCCTGGGAGATCCTATAGGTAGAGTTGTGTGCTCGTAACAGCCTGGGATGCTCTTTCGAGGTTTTGTGACGCACGTAATAAGTCCTGAGGATTCCACAGTATGGCCGGTAATGATGAAGACCTGCAGGTGGTGGGCCTACATCCAGCATGAAAAAGGGCTGGCTCTGTAGAACTTCCTATGACAAGATAGTACACACATGATGATGACCAGAGGAGATCCAGATCGAGCTATGATCCAGATCCAGTTATGATGACTCCGAGAGATCCAGATTGAGTGATGATCCAGATCCAGCAGTGATGATCCAGATTGAGAAATGATCCAGATCCTGTCCAGAGAGATGATCCAGATCAAGTGATGATCTAGATCCAGTCCAGTGATGTTGATCCAGATCCAGTGATGATCTAGATCCAGTGATGCCATTTTTGATGATCCAGATCGAGAGTTGATCCAGATCCAGATGAATTGAAGATGAAGATGACTTGAAGATGAAGATGACTCAGAAGATCCAGCTGATACAGAGAAGAAGACCAGTGCTGAAAACTGTGTCGAAAGAATACCTTCCTAGTTAAGAGGGAGTGTTGATGTATATGTAACTTCAGAATGTATTCGTCTATGTATCTTATGTATTGTAACCCGATGTTTATTCCGGGATG
>LPNX010039683.1:17356-39496 GCA_001517045.1 Pseudotsuga menziesii | reverse complement strand
TGCTAGTTATGATATATTATTAATATTGATAATGTCCATTCACTAGCTACACATTTATGTAATATAGCTTATATAAACATAAATCAATACCAACTTCATAACTTTACATTTATGAAAATAAGAATTAAAATTCCTTAATTCAAATTTTCATAGGAAAAATTAAGGAATTAAATTACTATGTATATTACTCTACTTTATTGTTATTTGTTAAATGATATTTCATTAAAAATTAATGAAAAAAATTTCATAATGGAGAATAATTCTAAAGCACATTAAAAATTGATATATAATGATAATTTTAGTAAAGATATAAAAACAAAATCAGTAAATGAATCAAATTTAGAAAACATTTACAAGAAAATACAAATTGTATACTTTATCAAGTTTCTAGAGCTATCAAATTTCTTGAATTACAAAATCCCATTTTAAAATCTCAAAAAAGATTTGATCTTTGATAGAGCCAAAGTAAGATAAATTTATACTAGTTTAATGAACTAAGATATATATATATATATATTTCCATGGCATTAAAGTAAATTAAATTATGTTTATGAAAAAAAATCAAATTATATTAAACTTATTAAGAAACCAGCATATATCTATTAAACCTTAAGAAAAGGAATTGGATTCCTCTCTATGTTTGGTAGATCAAACTTTAAAATGAATCTAAATTTGCTCTATTTTTACCAAATTACAATATCTACTCCATACTAATGTATTTTACTCCATATCTACTCCATTCTCCATACTCGTATATCTTATGTATTTTACCCCGATGTTTATTCTGGGGAGTATCTGTAATGTATTTGAGTCATGTCATGGCCCGATGTTCCTATAGAGAGATTCAATAATGTAAACAAGTCATGGAAAGTCATTGTGGGTAACCCTCCTATTGATCAAGGGTTAAAGTCCCCACAGTTTGGGACACTAGGGTTATTACACTCTCCTAGAGATGTCGACTCTAGTGAGTAATTGTTAAGTGAGTCCGACATGTTAAAGTGGACATTAAGTGAACGAAAGAATATAAATAGAGAGTGAGCCTCTCTATTGATCACATACACACTCACTCACTAAGGCACATGAGTGAGAGAGAAGTTGCTGGGACAAGAGAGATACTACTGCTATCGGGAGATCATCTTACTGTTTTGGGGTTTCTACTTTTGGTGCTGATTCTATCTTTGAGGAAGTTGCAGGGTTTCCAGGCTTTATGGTTTCCTCGAGGAAAATCTTTGTGTCTATTGTCTTTTGTGTTTGATTGGTGTGCTTGTTATTCTCTTAGTTAAAGATCCTAATATAATGCTAGCTTGAATGATAAAAATCTAACAATTTATTAGAGGTAAGCTTTATATCTAGAATAAAATCATAACACAGTTAACTAATCTATTAATTTAAAAATATTAACTAATAAATGATATATATATATATATATATATAGGAAAATGGAACTTAAATTCCAAAAGAAATCAATAATTTAAATACACCTAAAAGCTAACCATAAAACATCAAAGCTAAGATAAGAACCAACAAAGATCTTTCGAGGTCTATATAAGTAACTAGTGTCATAAACCAATTAACATACCAAATAAATGAGACCCTAAATGGTCCACAATATATAAATACCTATACTAGTTACTTTTACAAATTATAAACAAATAATATTATTATCAAACATTAAGAAGCTATTGCATAAAATATAACCCATACCATCTAAGAATTTCATAATCTACATAATAAGAATCGTACTCCATAAATTTCAAAGCCCAACATAAATAAAAACCACATTAATTACTTCATACACACAAATTATTTAATAACCAAGAATTTGCATCGAGGTCGCAGGAACGAATCCTGTGGACACTCAAACTACCCAATTGAAATCATTGCAAATAATAAACCCTCAGTACTGTAAACGACCCAAGGTCAACTCATGTAGGGTCCTAAATATTTTATAAAGCCACGGTGTATCAACTACACACAAGCTGTAAACCCAACTTAAAATCATTACACAATGGTTGTAAGAACTTTACAAATCCTTACACTATAAATCCATGGCCACAACCCATAAATAAAATTCACAGTAAATTAAATAAACTATTTCATGCCTTGACAACGAATCACTCACAGCAACGAATTGCCACATAGGATTTACACCCACGGATTCCCTTGACATCTCATTTACACATTAAAAACACCAATTGTAAGTCTGGATCTATTCATTATCACAGCCACAATTGTGGGTGCCACTGCCATTCACGATGGGCCCCAAAATCCATCAGCGCCAACTGTTTAAGTCATCCAAGTAACTAATACAACCAATGTAGGATAATGCCACATAAAACACATAAATAGTAACCATGTAATGAAACATTGTAGTAAAATAAACATCAATGTAACACTAGTTTATATACACAGTAATTTGAAACCAGAATAAAGTTATGCAGTCATTCCTGTGGCCATTGCACCATTGCAAGAAATGGTGCTGCAATTGTTCACATCATATAAATCAAAACCATGAATTTACAAATTACACGCAGATCCTATCAAAGGAACCAAGTTTCTAATCACGGCTAAAAACCATGTTTTAAATTACATTTGATTAGATTTAAACTCAAGCCCGAAAGCCATCGAAAACCCCACTATGAAACCCCAAAACAAAACGCTTCCATTGGAACCAGAATTTAAGCAAACCCCAACGAGCAACGAGATAAATCTCAATCTCAACCATGAAAGCCAAGAGAGGACAAGTGTAAACTTGTTAACATGCTTACCGTAAAGGACTGGCCTTGCCACGGCTTGTTTGCAAAGCTATGAACCATGCCCCTCTTCGACATCCCTGTAACCTACATGTAATGTACCTCAGTGCCATTAGGTGTGAAAATGGTAAAATTTTCACTTCACTGCTACTACAAAATGAATCAATCCTATTAGTGTCAGATGAAACATGCTCAATCCAATTCGAAAAGGTCAATCTGCACGCATGGTAAAACAGTCATTCGACGACTTACATATGTTCTTGTTGTCAGAAAATCAATCATGCAATTTACATTCAATTTACTACAACTTTTATTGATAACAAAAACTAGCAAGCATATTGTGAAATCCCAACTAGTACTTAACCAACATGCATACTACATAAACCAACTAGTGCTTACATTATTAGTTAATGCCCTTAAAGATGGATTACTTGGATGTAGCAACCAACCTGTCATTGTATACCATACTCCAATGTTCTTGTAACCATAATTTCATCTACAATTACCTTCAACTAACAATATGGAATGTCACACCCTATAGATAATAGAGCTTGTTTTTTCTTTTTCCTTTTGGGAATTTCAAAAACTGTGTTATTGATCCATATGTATCTACAACCCTCTGAGTTAATCATAACACACATATTTATACAAGAAATCAAAATATGTGGCAGTGAGCTTTATATACCAAGATCTCTTGAGAAATCCCGTATACTGTATTTTCCAATGAAGGGTTCATCTTTGTTTTAGGCTTACTATGCAATTCTTAATAAAAACATAAAGTCTTGTGGTCGGATTGCAATCATGCCCTATCTAACTATGTTTGATCCCAATAAAGAACTGCTTATAGGAATCTCTCAATTATCTCTTGGTACACACACTCCAATTCCTTAGTCCTATTTAAGGTTATAAGGGTTTTGTGACAATCCCCGGAGTCTCTAAGTAGTAGAGCTCATTAATTCGACGTGGGATAATTAACCATAAATTTATTTGTCTTCCTGGAGATCTGCAATCTCTTAAATCTGCTAAAAGGATTTATTCTTTTCTAATCAACTGAACATGAGGGGCATACTTTCCTTCTTATTAATAACACAACTTGACAACCTTCCAACAACAATATACTAGTCAACTTAATACAATATCATTTTTAACTTAAGTGGTGCATTCATTTTTGAGATGTCTTTTAAATAATTCATGTCATTGGGTAATCATATCTTAGACGTGTAAAATCCATTTATCATTCGTGAGTATTTAAACCATTTTCCATGTTACAGAACAAAAGCTCAACACAGACAACTCGTATCTTTTGTATCATTACCGTCAAGGCTTATGAGCATTAGGAACTTGATCCCAACGACCAAAACAATCTCTGGAAAGGTGTTGGATGGAAGAGGAGTGTTACATTGCAGTAATAACTAGGCCGGACATAAAAGGGTCAGCCTTATCAATTCCTCCTAAGATTCATAATTTATAATCATTATCATACAGAAAACAACCTTAAACCCCGCCTTTAACCTTTGCCCCACATTAGATTAGTTCACATTAAATNTATAGTATGGGTATTCCTCATTCAGCATAATACCATAATTTTAAGCGTTTACCATAAGGCCCTTACAACCTTCGAACATAAACACGATCCTAACCACATGCCAATAATCCATGTTTAGCTCAGCCACCATTTAACAAGAGTCAAACAAATATAAAGGAGTACTCTTAAAAACCCCGATTACTGTTTGGAAGTAAACCCATATATTAAGCAGAGATATCTTGTTAAGTTTTCACAAAATAAAACCCTATACCCAGTAACATATAATAGAATCAAAATACAGGAAACATATAACATATAAAAAGGGACATTCGTAGAAATGATGAAAATAAAACATTTAGGCACAACATAGGAGAGACGCCAATTTACGTGGTTCACCCAAATACTAGGCTATGTCCACCAAAACTTGTCACATCTTGTGACTTTAATTCTTTAAAGGTTACAATGAGCAATATCATAGTTTCCATAAACTATCTCTCTGAGAGTATTTACAACATGTAAACATTTCCGCTATCAGGCTATGGTAGGAGAGGGTTTTTATGCCACTTTAACAACACTCGGTTACTATCCAAAAATCACAGCTGTGTTTTATCTAAAAATCCAGAAAAGAAGAATTCCAAAATGCATCCATGGATTTGCCATGCTCACACTCAAGGAATCAGTCGAGTATAAGTCCTAAGTAGCAGCTATATGGTCTCTTTTAAATCTTCCACAAACTTAACTTCAAAACACATACAAGAATTGGCTAGACCCATAACAAATGATCCAGTAAGTCATACCATATAGACAAGGAAAAAATTATGGATTTATACCTTATAGGCTAAACTACCAGGGATCAAATGGCTTGTCATTGCTGGCACAATTACAGGGTTTGAATGGCGCAATCATGTCCAGTAAGTTAGCACCAGATGCTACAATAAAGAAGCATATTTAAGAGCTGCACGTTTATAGGAAAAATTCCTTTATATATATCAAAAATAATACTTCCCTTAGAGCGCGGGTATTATTACCCTATCCCGGAATCACTCCAGGAAACAGTACTCTCCAAAAGGATCACCTATGTTTAAGTGAGGTCAAATAAAAGCACTGCCATCACATTAAATATCGTGGGCAAAGGAGAAAACCATTCGGCTTAACACTGAAACACCGAGTAAATAAAATCCAGTGTCTAACTAGACTTCGATCTGGTTACAAACTTAAGGGCCCAAGGTAGTAGCGCAACCATTTCAAGGGTGTGTGCCGAAAGTAGTTTTTTTTATATCCAGGATGGTAGTTTAGGAAAAAAAATAGCTCCTAAAGGAACGGCCCATGCCAGTTTAAGGATCATGATCCCTATCAATGTAATGCAAATCAGAACAACGTTGGGTTGCAAATCTATGCAACGACATGATCAACAGTCTGAGATCCAAACGTGTTGTTAGCAACACAAATGACCAACTTTTTGAATAAGGGTGTGTTTCCAATCTAAGCAACGTAAATACTAGATTATCAATTTATGATTTTAATAACTACATAGGGCAGGACTTCAAGACATATTCTGCATCAATCAAAAGGATGGGAATGCGGCTCAACTTAATAAGGAAACTAGCATGTTCTTTACTTCACACATTACGATGCCACACTAGTGCTAACATCAGTTGGAGCTCTTCGAATGGAGGTCGCAGTACTGGACATCGACAGGAAGTTGCACCTCTTGTAGTCATATCTCAACTTCAAAGGAAGGGTTGAAGGTCTAAGAACCCTTTAGCATGCACAAATACTCCCTTCAATAACAGTCGTGGCACCCCCCCCATGGACAATGCTCAACTTTCTCCGTGAGGTGAGATGGATATTAAGGAGCATTCACGCACCCCCCCCCCCCCCCCCGGCCAACAAAAATTGCAGCTTATTAAATAGCAGAAGGAGGAACGGTCATTTCCTTAAGGTGTGCCCAAATTTCAACATTCCAAGCAGTATTTTCTGCCATCATTATTGCCGAGGCCAATCTCCTTTTATTTAGCTGTCAGACAACCATCTCTGCCATCCTTTTGCCGAGGCCTGTCTCTTCTTAGTTTCTTAGTTAGGCCATCATCTCCGGGGCATGCATCTGACCCAACAGAGTATACCCCTTTTTTTGTTTATTCTTATATCAGAAATAATTCTCTTTCAAAATTATTTATGTATATTTCTTATATCCATATATATACATATATTTATATTTATACACCTATATATGTAACTTACTTCATATATTACCCCAATATATGATATAAGTCTATATATATATATTAGTCTAGTAAAATGGTATATCACCATTTAATCATAAACGAGGTATGCGAAAGGCTCTATTTTCTTTTCTAAGTTATTTTTAATAAGACTATGAACTATCGTCTTTAGACATGTAGCTCATTAGGTTGTTCTTCTCTTCTCGTCTTAACCCTTTGAACTTTAACTCCTTAAAATTTATATGTCGATGCTAAGAATGAGTGTAACTCCCTCTATGGAGGCTTTCCTTAGGGTTTCCTCATCCTTTACCACTCTATTTAGTTTCCTGTTGTCAAGTTGCGGCAATCTATTAGGTCTCCTAGACATACAAAATTAAGGAAGTAAATCCCCCAACTCATGAGGTTTTACTAGTGGGGCCTTGGCCTTGAGCTCCACACTAGAAAACATTTACAATAAATATTAACAATTTTACAACGCTAAGGGCATACAAGAGGGGCATTACATCCTTCCCCCCCTAAAAAATAACACCGTCCTATGTGTTCTTCAATTTTTCTTCACCTTTTGGGTCATCATTCCTGCTTCGTATCTTTCTATTATGGTCGTTGTAGATCCTTCCTGATGTTTGTAAGTAGCTATCAATCAGAACGTGTAGTTTTCCTGCAACAAGTTCGGGCCTAGCCCAATTTTCTTTAGTACATCATGTACAAAATCATAATTCAACTTAAACAAAATCCATAAATCGTTTTGCATTATAATAATATGTAATTTTCTAGTTTTCCATTGGTGTTATAATACCCAATAATTTTCATAATGCAATCTATTCATCAATAAAACATGATTACTCTCCTTTTACCGTTGGTTTTATCTCCAACTTTTGGACAATTATGTCGTCCTCTACCTGAGGAACCATTTCTTCACCTTACACATTAAGCATGTAGCAGTCTCTTGGAAAATTTATTTAACATGTTTTTACGTTTGTTATGTTTTTTGAACTCCCTTCGAGTTCCCTTTTTCCATTCTAGTGTGGACTTACAATAATTCTGAGGTTACTCTCCTCAGTGACATCAAACAGCGTCCTGTCTTTCCAGATGTCCAATTTTTTTTTCCTAGCTCTTTTGCCACACCATATGCTTAACACCAATGTGCTCATGCAACAATCGCTTGCCTAACACCATTGTGCTCTTGCAGCATATATGCCTAACACTAGTGTGCTCATGCAGCAATCACTTTCCTAACACCACAGTGCTCCCGCAGCATCCAATGTTTTTCCTTGTTCATATTAGTATATATTTTAACCTTGCTTATTGCAATGCACACTCCTTGGTGCTTGCATGACTTTACTCTTATTGTCCCAATGCGTGAATCGGCTACACGGTCAGTCAAATCATTCATTGATAAACCATAATTTCATTAATCATTAGCATTTCATAAGTTGCAGCGATTTTACCACCGTTTATGCGTCATACCACCCTGTGAATCATCCAAAATAACTCCTTACTCGTTTCTGAGCAATCGAGCGCAACTTGTATATTCAAGTGGATTTATATACCATAGTGTATGTGGATCATGACCACGGTTATACGCCAGGTAAAATTCTGCAATGTTAGTATATAAACATCATAATCCACAGTTAATCCTTGGTTTATAACACCTCGAAATTCGACAATTTATAATAAGTGAAAACATCACTCATTTCTAACCTCATGATTTAAACCAGTGAATATTTTTACTAACCGTCAATACCGGCTAATAGAATTCCTAGCATAACCCTACACTGTGAGTATATCATTTTAAAATACTAATAGCAAACGAACATATTTGCTCATATGTCTTGGGATAGTTACGAGTGAAGGGACACTTTAATATTACGTGACAATAATGAGTGATAAGTTTAGAGAGGTAAGAATATTAAGCGATGTCTAGTTCTATCATCCTATTAGTATCTTTTTAGAGGAACAATATAAATATCAACAGGACTCACCTTTTTGGGTAGGTACCCTCCTTTGTAGCCATCTATGCATACACCGGTAAACATTCTTGCATGGACAATGTTCATTGAGGTTAGCAGTAGGCTTAAAATACCATTTTCCTCAATCGACCCACAACAATCATCATACACAAGTAATAGGTCGCAATTATCATGGTAAAAAAAAAAATTAGAGCTCGAGAATGATGATTTTCTTCATAAATTGCAGCCATGATGCTTTGCATATCTCATGTCTCTATTCATGTGCATACTTGTTATAATAATCAAAGTATGTGTGAGATGTACTTACCCCTTGATAACATCCATCTTGATGTACCAGAAAATTACCTATGCATGACAACCTTGTTAGTTTCGTAATTAAGGTTTTAAGAGGATGCTCATCACCTTGTCTCAAATCGATCGTCTTTTAAATTTCTAAATTATCAAAGTCATGCTTCCTTAATTCAACAATGGTAACATTCTAGATATTCAATGTGAGCCCTTTACAGTGGTACCATCCCAGACATTCCTGTTTCCACAAAAATTACCATGAACCTACAATTGAGTTGTTAGCACATATAACATAACCATTAGAGAAGAAAATTCTTTCCAACAAATAAATGAAAAATTTTCTGCGATGTTATAGTTTTGTGAAATAAGACTTATTACCCCTTATCTCTAAGCCCTTTTGATTCTAGTTATACCTCATCGAGTTTAACCCATTAAGATGCTTATATTTTCCATACTCCTTTTCTTCTACCAAGGTACTTCAATTTCATAAACACGCAATTCAGTTTGGACTAACTTTAGAAGGCATTCATTGCATTTTCTTTCAAACCATTTCAACTGTTTTCACATGGAAACCCTAAAATTACCAAGTTCCTTTTCCGGTAAGATTGTTTGATATTCTAAGGAGCCATATAATTTTCAGTGACAATTAATTGCATTGTAATTATGTTAACCAATGTCCATTATATGGGAGTATCTCTAGTAACTATAGTTTGTCGTATTAAAATAACATGTATTACAACATCATACATGGAGGTAGAGTTATGTATGACATGCCACTCAAATTCTGTTAAGGGACATCATCTCTAGTACTTTTGAAATGCCGAGGGTAGGTTATACGTTAAATGAGGAATTTTTCTCCTTAACATAAATCAATGGGGTTAAATATATTTGGTCTCTTTTTATACGTTTGTTTTAATTGGATCCATTCTCCCCAAATTCAAAACAGACAAGCATAATCTTTTTGGTAGTCCAAACACTTTATTGTAAGGGTCCTATGTAAATATATCTTGTACTTACTAAGACCTTATTTCACTAATGTTAATTGTACTTGAGTTGTATTCAGGAACAATAAAAAGGGTACTTATCTCACTTATGATGACTCATTCGTCAATTCACCTGCAGCTGTCTTCAATTAATTTATCTGTGAAGAGTTTCATGGTTAGTGCAGACATGAATAAAACTGAAGGAACTAGCTCAAATCAGCATATGAGACTTCATAAAAGTTGTAGGCCACAACTTGCATTTCAACCCTTCATCATAAATGACTCAAGCAACCAAATTATTATTTACCTGATTACCTTTTCATCTCTATCCCTTCCATACCTAGATTCCCGACTGTACCTTGTGATTTACATTCTGCCCATTTAGTCCCAAGTGTTGTGACTTGGGCTCTGATACCATATGTAATGTACCTCGGTGCCATTAGGTGTGAAAACGGTAAAAATTTCACTTCACTGCTACTACAAAATGAATCAATCCTGTTAGTGTCAAATGAAACATGCTCAATCCAATTCGAAAAGGTCAATCTGCATGCATGGTAAAACAGTCATTCGACGACTTACATCTGTTCTCATTGTCAGAAAATCAATCATGCAATTTACATTCAATTTACTACAACTTTTATTGATAACAAAAACCAGCAAGCATATTGTGAAATCCCAACTAGTACTTAACCAACATGCATACTACATAAACCAACTAGTTATTACATGATTAGTTAATCTCCTTAAAGATGGATTGCTTGGATGTAGCAACCAACCTGTCATTTTATACCATACACCAATGTTCTTGTAACCATAATTTCATCTACAGTTACCTTCGACTAACAATATGGAATGTCACACCCTATAGATAATAGAGCTTGTTTTTTCTTTTTCCTTTTGGGAATTTCAAAAACTGTGTTATTGATCCAGATGTATCTACAACCCTATGAGTTAATCATAACACACATATTTATACAAGAAATCAAAATATGTGGCAGTGACCTTTATATACCAAGATCTCCCAAGAAATCCAGTATACTGTATTTTCCAATGAAAGGGTCATCTTTGTGTTAGGCTTACTATGCAATTCTTAATAACAACATAAAGTCTTATGGTCGGATTGTAATCATGCCCTATGTGACTATGTTTGATCTCAATAAAGAACTTCTTATAGGAATCTCTCAATTATCTCTTGGTACACACACTCCAATTCCTTAGTCCTATTTAAGGTTATAAGGGTTTTGCAACAATCCCCAGAGTCTCTTAAGTAGTAGAGCTCACTAATTCGACGTGCGATAATTAACCATAAATTTATTTGTCTTCCTGGAGATCTGCCATCTCTTAAATCTGCTAAAAGGATTTATTCTTTTCTAATCAACTGAACATGAGGGGCATACTTTCCTTCTTATTAATAACACAACTTGACAACCTTCCAACAACAATATACTAGTCAACTTAATACAATATCATTTGTAACTTAAGTGGTGCATTCATTTTTTATATGTATTTTAAATAATTCATGTCATTGAGTAATCATATGTTGGACGTGTAAAATCCATTTATCATTCCTGAGTATTTAAACCATTCTCCATGTTACAGAACAAAATATCAACACAGACAACTCGTATCTTTTGTATCATTACCGTCAAGGCTTATGAGCATTAGGAACTTGATCCCAACGACCAAAACAATCACCGAAAAGATGTTGGATGGAAGAGCAGTGTTACATTACAGTAATAACTAGGCCGGATGTAAAAGGGTCAGCCTTATCAATTCCTCCGAAGATTCATATTTTATAATCATTATCATACAGAAAAGAACCTTAAACCCCGACTTTAACCTTTGCCCCACATTAGATTAGTTCACATTAAATAAGAATCTTGGTAACAAAGCTTTAATACCTCGAGGTAAACTGGAAGAGTTCCTAATCAACATCAAACCTTTGTGTACATAATTCACCAACATCCACCATTTAAATATATATGTATATATATATATATAGTATGGGTAATCCTCATTCAGCACAATACCATAATTTTAAGCGTTTATCATAAGGCCCTTACAACCTTCAAACATAAACACGATCCTAACCACATGCCAATAATCCATGTTTAGCTCAGCCACCATTTAACAAGAGTCAAACAAATATAAAGGAGTACTCTTAAAAACCTCGATTACTATTTGGAAGTAAACCCATATATTAAGCAGAGATATCTTGGTAAGTTTTCACGAAATAAAACCCTATACCCAGTAACATATAATAGAATCAAAATACAGGAAACATATAACATATAAAAAGGGACAGTCATAGAAATGATGAAGATAAAACATTTAGGCAAAACATAGGAGAGGCGCCAATTTACGTGGTTCACCCAAATCCTGGGCTACGTCCACCGAAACTTGTCACATCCTATGACTTTAATTCTTTAAAGGTTACAATGAGCAATATCATAGTTTCCATAAACTATCTCTCTGAGAGTATTTACAACATGTAAACATTTCCGCTATCAGGCTATGGTAGGAGGGGGTTTTTATGCCACTTTAACAACACTCGGTTACTATCCAAAAATCACAACTGTGTTTTATCTAAAAATCGAGAACAGAAGAATTCCAAAATGCATCCATCGATTTGCCATGCTCACACTCAAGGAATGAGTCGAGTATAACTCCTAAGTAGCAGCTATATGGTCTCTTTTAAATCTTCCATAAACTTAACATCAAAACACATACAAGAATTGTCTAGACCCATAACAAATGATCCAGTAAGTCATACCATATAGACAAGGAAAAGTTTCTAGATTTATACCTTATAGGCTCAACTATCAGGGATCAAATGGCTTGTCATTGCTGGCACAATTACAGGGTTTGAATGGCGCAATCATGTTCGGTAAGCAAGCAGCAGATGCTACCATAAAGAAGCATATTTAAGAGCTGCGCGTATATAGGAAAAATTCCTTTATATATATCAAAAATAAAACTTCCCATAGAGCGCGGGTATTATTACCCTATCCCAGAATCACTCCAGGAAACAGTACTATCCAAAAGGATCGCCTTTGTTTAAGTGAGTTCAAATAAAAGCACTGCCATCTAATTAAATATCATGGGCAAAGGAGAAACCAATTCACCTTAACACTAAAACACTGAGTAAATAAAATCCAGTGTCTAACCAGCCTTCGATCTGGTTACAAACTTAAAGGCCCAAGGTAGTAGCACAACCTTTTCATGGGTGTGTGCCGGAAATATTTTTTTTTATATCGAGGATGGCAGTTTAGGAAAAGAAATAGTCCCTAAGGGAATGGCCCATGCCAGTTTAAGGATCACGATCCCTATCAATGTAATGTAAATCAAAACAACATTGGGTTGCAAATCTATGCAACGAAATGATCAACAGTCTGAGATCCAAACTTGTTGTTAGCAACACAAATGACCAACCTTTTGAACAAGGGTGTGTTGCCAATCTAAGCAATGTAAATACTAGATAATCAATTTATGCTTTTAATAACTGCATAGGGGAGGACTTCGAGACGTATTCTGCATCAATCAAAAGGCTGGGAATGCGGCTCACCTTAATAACAAAACCAGCGTGTTCTTTACTTCACACATTAAGATGCCACACTAGCGCTAACATCAGTTGGAGCTCTTCGAATGGAGGTCGCAGTACTGGACATCGACGGGAAATTGCACCTCTTGTACTCATATCTCAGCTTCAAAGGAAGGGTTGGAACTCTAAGAACCCTTTAGCATGCACAAATGTTGCCTTCAATGACAGTCGTGGCACCACCCCCCATGGACAATGCTCAACCTTCTCTGTGAGGTGAGATGGAGATTAAGGAGCGTTCACCCCACCCCCCGGCCAACAAAAATTGCAGCTTATTAAATAGCAGAAGGAGGAATGGTCATTTAATTAAGGTGCACCCAACTTTCAACATTCCAAGAAGTATTTTATGCCATCATTATTGCCGAGGCCGGTATTTTCTTAATTTCTTAGTTAGGCCATCATCTCCGGGGCATGCATCTGACCCAACAGAGTCTACCCCTTTTTCTGTTTATTCTTATATCAGAAATATTTCTCTTTCAAAAGTATTTATGTATATTTCTTATATCCATATATATATATATATATATATATATTTATTTATTTATACACCTATATATGTAACTTACTTCATACATTACCCCAATATATGATATAAGTCTCTCTCTCTATATATATATATTTTAGTCTAGTAAAATGGTATATCACCATTTAATCATAAACGAGGTATGCCAAAGGTGCTATTTCTTTTCAAAGTTATTTTTAATAAGAATATGAACTATAGTCTTTAGACATGTAGCTCCTTAGGCTGTTTTTCTCTTCTCGTTTTAACCCTTTGAACATTAACTCCTTAAAATTTCTATGTCGATGCTAAGAATGAGTGTAACTCCCTCTATGGAGGCTTTCCTGAGGATTTCCTCATCCTTTACCCCTCTGTTTAGTTTCCTGTTGTCAATTTGTGGCAATCTATTAGGTCTCCTAGACATACAAAATTAAGGAAGTAAATCCCCCAACTCACGAGGTTTTACTAGTGGGGCCTTGGCCTTGAGCTCCACACGAGAAAACATTTACAATAAATATTAACAATTTTACAATACTTAGGGCATACAAGAGGGGCATTACACTACAACCACGGCAAGCCATGATAATGAGAAGTATGAATTCATGGAGTAAGATACCAATAAACAATTAATGTTGTAAAAACCACAACGATTTCCATACCTGTTATCCAAATGGAAGTCATATTCACCATACTCCGCAGTATCAAAGGGTAAGCAGTGAGCTGAAAAATGACCAGGCCCATCGTGAGCCATGCTCTAACTTTGGGCTACCACACACCCCGATGCACATTAATGGCGCCAGCCTATTGGCCATTATCAATACCCAAACCCACTTCTTTATATTTCTCATGTGGTGCATTATCGAATGCCTCCATTGTATGCAGAGTGATAAACTGCAATGTCCAATGGTTTAAACTATGATATATATTCACTACCAGAAATGGATGCAAGGTCAATATTTAACATATGTATCGCATAACCTTAGGATCTAAGCCTTAGAACCAATGCTCATAGAGCTCCTTACGATCCAAGCCTAAGTCCATGGAATATGGGATACGCCATGGTAAAATTGTTATTTATAAAACCAAGAATTGGTCTTTAACCCTAGTTATAAACCTGTTAAGAGTAAAAATATATGTTAGTAGTTTAAATAAAATAAACATGTAATACTTGAATAGACTAGGGTATGAACAATTGATAATAATTGCCCCAAGAACTATAAATTCCATTAAAAAAATACTGAGTTATGTCATGCAATGATAGGTGTGGTATTGACCTTGTCAATACTACAAGTCTATAAAAAACAGTAATAGACAACCAATAGGTGTCACTAGCACTAAGTATGAACACTAGTGGCCAAAGGTTCAGCTTTCTGTAACAAGTTTATCATCACTAAGGTGCACCTGCATGTAAATAGATTAAGAGTGCCTTAGTTCAACAGAAATAAGTAATCCCGCTAGACAAGTAGAGACTTTTACCTCTCATACAATTACATGGGAGAACTAGTCCCAACACTCCACCCAATTTGGTTCCAAAAACAAAGTTAAGTTAGAATCGGGTATACAATGTAAGCATATGTAAAATAATAATGAAGTACATAATCAAAGCATCTAATATACAAAGCAAATAATAACCATAAGAATCACATAGTAATCAACATTACGACATCATAAGAACAAATAGTGAATACGAGTAATAATCATAACTGAAGTAAGGGAGTAAGATGTAAGAACAACTTACGACAATTTAGCTGTACGATACAATACACACATTCCACAAGTTTAAATAATGTCTCAAATAGGTTGTGTCTAACTAGCCTAATAAAAAAAAAAATTTTCAATTTTTAGGGACATTACAGCCGTTAGGAGAGATTTGGGAAAAAATGGCAATTTTGGCCTAGAGAGGCCATGCACATAGGAGACTATTCAAACCGAGTATGAATACAACAAAATTTAATTTTGAAGGTTTTTATGGGTAGAGAGGTGAGTTAAAAACATAAACAACTCTCGAAATTGAATTCTAATGTACATAACTCTCAAAATTAAACATACAGTGAGACTAGTCAATTTTGCTTAGTCATCTAACTATGGTGTACTGAAATGCATGAAATTCGTATCAAAATGACATAAAACCTGATAATGGGATTTAACAGAGCATAATATAGCCTTATTTAAGGCTTACATCACTCAAACTCGTTCTCATGGCCATTACTCATTTATCATTGCATTAAACTTATCAAAACCCTCATCTAAGGACAAGTTAAAACTCATTCTTGGAAAACTTGGTCATTTGATTAAAAATCATGTGCAATGCATATCTTCAAATGAATATAATATTTTCTTTCTTAAAAGCAATATGGCAGGATGTGTGTACAGGATTGTATATATTTCTTTGTTAAATGCAAGATGGCAGTATGCCTACAACAATGCATATTTTTCTTTCTTGAATGCAAAAGTTGTCAAATCTGCAAAAGGAATCTACCTATGTTTTGTCATCTTTCTGTTGTTAGAATAAGAAGAATAAATATCAATGGTGATTTTTTGTTTTATTCCTGGTATAACCCGGAAAAGGAATCAACATACGTTTTGGAATTAGAAGAAAAAATATCAATTGTGCATTTTGCTTTTATTCATGAATCAAGAGTCAATGCAAAGATTTTGCTTGATCTCCTCTTTGTTTTCATTTATGTAAGCATTAGGTTTTAAAATGAAAACAAATGCATGCCATAAGTTATCTGTTCATGCAAAGATGGGATAGGGTAACAATTCAGGTAGAATGGAAAAATCACGAGGTACTTATAATAAATCAAAGATTTTTTATTAAATAATTAATCATTAAGTTAATATTTTTTTAGTAATAATTAAGTAAGAATATAAGATATGTATAATTGTAACAGACAGATATATAGACAGTATATATAACCAAGCACATATCCACTAAAAGCAAAACTAACCACAACAAAAGCTTCAGACTAAAAACAAAACTAACCACCAACAAAAACTTCAGTAGTTTGAGTTTAATAGATGGCTTCATTTTTTGTGAAGCTGTCCAAAAATTGATATAAATGATCTATTGTGCTTTGTTTTATTATATAGAAAAACAACTTTTTAAGTAACATTGGTTCATAAATATGATAAAATTGCTTTCAATATCAAATTTCTTCAAAATATAATCATAAATATATAGAAGTTCTATATTTTTTAGTATATATTTTTTGAGATTAGAAAAATTGCATTTGAAATTTTATTTATTTGATTTCAAGGCTCAACTTAAAGACAATGAGTTCAAATGTTACCCTGAATTTAAAAAAAAAAACAAATATTTATGATATTATTAATTATAAACAAATTTTTAACTACATGAGAAAATGCTTTAATTAAATATATAAACAAGAATTAATATTAATATTATAGATTGAGAATTTTGCAAATAAAATTTCAGTTACATATTTATGTAATATAACTTATATAAACATAAATCAATAATAACATCATAGCTTCACATGTATGAAAATAAGAATTAAACTTCCTCAATTCAAAATTCCATATACAAATAAGAATTAAAATTCCATAAGAAAAAACAAAAAATTAAATTACTATATATATAAATGATATTTTATTACTATATATGTCGTATCCGACATGGTAGCATTATACTTTCCAAGGCATTAGGAAGGGAACGTTTGCGCAGACTCGAAGATGACACCGGCCGCTTTGGGTTACCTAAGGCAACCCATACTAGACAGTGCGGGTAATTGTGAGAATTTAGAATATAAAAGAAAAGTTGCATCCTCAGGATGAGTAGGTCCAAACGAAGTTTCTGGGTAATGTCAAAGTAGGTAAGATGACTTGATCTCGAATAACGCCTAACCGAAAAGTAGACTTCTTTCGTCATACTTGACCCGTTCATTTGTCGTTTTCGTGAATTGATCCGTTCCTTCGTCGTTTTCTTCAATTTAATTAATGGAATTAGGTGGATGTCTTTTCTTCATCAAGTAATGCTTACGTTAAGGTGGGGTTTATGTCTTTTCATGAACCTGAATATATTTTACCACGCTACCGCCTCTTAGGTTTAGGATAATGGATGCGAAAATCACGCTCTTAGTTCGCTTAGCTTTAAGCATTCTTCTTTCAAATCAAAAAGCAGTTTTGCACCTAAAATTTGGTTAGTTTTTTTTGGTTAAAATTAGGTGGAAATTCTTTAAAGGTTAGTTTTCAGTGATTGGAATTGCATAATCTGAGTGCTTCAAGGATGATCAAAGGTCCTGAATCTATTTCTGCAATAAAAATTGCAATTTTAACACTGAAAATCTCATTTTCAATAACAAGTCTTGTTGTCTAATTCCTTCAAACTTACCTGAAAATAGTTTAGAGTTTAAATGAAAACTAAAACAATAATAATAGAAACTTAATAATCAAAAAAGCTCTAGTGACAAAGTTTTAGGTATGAGGTCACCGATTAGGTTATCCATTAAAAATATTTTTAATTAGCAATTCTAAAACACACTAACAAACAAAATTAATTTAAGAATTCAAAAATAAATTTCTTAATATATAAATACATCTTGGTAACCAATTGACATTTATTTTAAGAATTCAAAAACAGTTTTCTTAATATATAAATACATCTTGGTAACTAATTGAAATTTATTTTTATTGACATTTTTCCAAAACAAGAACTTGAATAAGTATATCCATTTAAGACAACAAGCCAATTAAAAATTTATTTCTATTTAAAATAATTAAAACAAAGATTTATTTTTAAGCAATAATGAGTCATTTAACGCAACAAACCAATTAAATTGATTTTAAGTAATATTGTGCAAGATTTTTTTAATCTCAAAGATTAAAATGCCTTTTGAATGGATGTAATAGTAACTAATTTCAAATTAACAATTAAGAAGATAAGAAAAATTAAACAAGACAATGAAAATAAAAAAAAATTTAAGTAATCATAGTCATTTGTTGCAAAACAATTAAATAGCTTTTCAAGTAATATTGTGTAAGATTTTTTATAATCTTAAAATTTTTGTTGCTTTTTAAATAGATTTAATAGTAACTATTTTCAAATTGGATGTTGAGAGGAAATTAAAAATAAAAATTAAAGTTTATATGACAATATTTAGGGGATGACTCACCTAAGCTTAAATTCAACAAGAAAACAATTTGCACAAAATATGACAATAATTATTCACAATATTGATCTCGGAACAACGTTGTGTGATGGAGAGGCCTTTGGCTACATCATCGTCTTTCCTTTCAATGTTATAGCTCCTTTTGAGGTTCTTAAATCTTTTGTTTATTTGTTTTTAAAAATAGAAATGTTATTTTTCTCTTCTAAAAATCTCAATATGCTCCCTTAACCAAAGATCAAAACTGAACCAATCACTGCTTTTCAAAGGCCTCCTAGCTCATACCAGAAGTGTCATTAAAATACTTCCCATCATTAAAAAAAGGACAATTTTAAATTTTGGCAGTTTTTTGAAATTGCAATAATTATTTTAAAATTTCATCAAAAGACTTAGGTGCGAAACTTACTATCAAAAAATTATTAATCCATTGCTACTCTGTAAGCACAATACAACTGTTATTATCATGTCTTTTTTAGATGATTCAGTTCATAGCCAAAATTACTTGCCATTAATTTAAAAAAACTTAGGTAATTACAAGGAAAAGACAAATGGTAATGCTTTGTTGACTAATTTTCATTTATAATGTCATGGTACTAATTTTTTACAATAATTTTTATAACTTATATAATAAATTGTATAAATACTATATAATGGTAAATAAGATCCTTATCATCTTCTTACCTATAAAAAAATGTAGATGGTTCTTTGTCATTAAAATTTGTGATCTTTCCTTCGAAGTTCATAAGACTCATTGTCCTTTCTTTCCAAGAATTGTGTAGAAGATGTTAACATGGAGAACAAAGAATAAGTCACAAATAGCATTGCAAGCATGGTGGGAAATAAAATGAAAGGATTCATAATCTAGCGATCCTTTCGTAGAAATCGGGGCTTATAGAAAAGCAAAGTTTTGCATCCATACCCAAACCTTCAAAGAATTTCAGAGGGAGTTTGAGTGACTCTAGGAAAATTTAAATAATCAATTATTCTTATGTAAGGTTGATTTCTTCTTCCTCTTTTGTAAAGGCCAAATGAAGTTATTACATACGGTTAGGGTATAAAAATATGAGAATTTCAGAGAGCGTTTGAGTGAGTCTGGGAAAAGTTAAATAATCAATAATTCTTATGTAATGTTGGCTTCTTCTTCCTCTTTTGAAAATGCCAAATAGAGTTATTAGATATGGTTATGGTATAAAAATATGAATTAATGTATTGTAATAAGGGCTTTGTAAAGATAAGTGAACACAAAGGTTGTTTTCTCTGAAAACAAGAAAAGATCTTTCTTTTCATACTCAAATGAAGCGCTTCCAAGGCGTGTGCAAGCCCAGTCTCCTCTATGGGAGTGACTTCACTTTCGTGAGTGGATTTCATGTTTTCATTTTCAAGTAGCAATGCATAGCATGTATGCTTGCATTTCTAAGTATAGTTTCCAAAGAAACACAGGAGTAGGTCTCATCATGCATTATAGTGAGCCACAGTTTCAATCTTGATTTTGGAGACGTTGATCATTGGCAGAAATGCTTTGTTTCGAGTCTATGGTTTATACTCTGCTTTGTTTCTAGTCTATGTTTTATACTCTATTTTTGGCGGAAATGTGATCTACTTTTTGAGTTAGTTTTCCTTTTTAAGTTAGTTTTCTTTTATTGTAGTTGTAATATTGGTGATTATAATGGAAAATGATCTACTTTAATTAGTTAGTTTTCCTTTATTGTAGCTGCAATATTAGTGATTATAATGGAAAAGTTGATCATTGGAAGTTATGTTATGTTTTTAGCTAAAATTCCCTCTACTTTATTGACTTTGATGTAAATTGGATTTGCTTTGTTTGGTGTTTATGTTTTATATTCTACTTTTAGCCGAAATGTGATTTAGTTTTTTAGTTAGTTTTTCTTTATTGTAGATGCAATATTAGTGATTATAATGGAAAAGTTGATCATTGGGAGTTATATTATGTTTTTAGCTAGAGTGCTATCTACTTTATTCACTTTGTTGTAAATGCTATCTTTATTTTAGTTGTGATTTATATTGAATTTGTCCAATGGTAAAATGTTTACTGCAATTTATAATTTAATGGAAAATTAGGAATTTTGATATGTAATCTCACCTAGATTAAGATTTATTTTTTTTCTAATTTCATTGATAAAAAAAGTACACCTGAATCAATAGGGACATGATCAAATCAAATCATGTTCATGATGGCATTGTCATCCATGGAATTCTAGAATTCTCTATTTAGAGCTTTTGAAATGAAATGTGTTTTTTAATTTTTCCTAATTTTATTGATAACAAAAGGACACCTCACTTGATGGGTAAATGATCAAATCACATCATGTACATGATGGAATTAGCATCAATGGAATTGCAGAATGCCCTCTTTAGAGATTCTAAATTGAATTGAAATGGTTTATAGCTTATTAAGAGAATGCAAATCTTAATAATTTCCTAAGTATCATTGCATTTACAAATCACAATCCAAAAATCCCAGCATTCAATTTTGGAACAATCCATTCATACTTAGATTTATGGATTCCAAACAAAAGCTTGGCACACATCCACATTTTCAAAGAATTTGCAAATCCCATGTCAAACCTAGATAATGTCTCTCAAACCAGTAGAACGCCATTCAATATGTCAGTAGTAACTATCCTTACGTAGTCTTCTCTAGGTGTATATAATATATTTCATGCCTAATTATCCATTGTTATTGACATCAAATTAGTCTTCATTACCTTCAAATAAGTTACTATCAAAGTAGATATGTATTAAATGGAAATTAAAAAATTGTCCAACTATGTCCTCTGTAATATCTAGGTACTAAATATTGACATGAGGGACCTTTTTTTTGTGTAATCTTACATGGCTTAGAGTACACATGAGTCTCGATCTCAACCTCTATTTTGGATGAGGAAAATGACTCACAACATCATGGAAGGAAAAGTTCACTACAACTAATCTTTGTACTTTTTTATTAGGATTTTTGTGTTGATTAAGGCTTTTCATCATGAATTTTGTTGCTTATTAGTGGATTCATGTTGCTATTTGTTTGTGAATGAGTGTTCCTACAAATTGAGGAGAAGAGAGTAATACCACAAACAAACAATTTGATAAATAGGTTTTATGACAAAGTACTCACTCAATTCGATGAGTTAAACCTACATTTTTCATTAAAAGTTTAA
>LPNX010039683.1:0-16008 GCA_001517045.1 Pseudotsuga menziesii | reverse complement strand
TGCTAGTTATGATATATTATTAATATTGATAATGTCCATTCACTAGCTACACATTTATGTAATATAGCTTATATAAACATAAATCAATACCAACTTCATAACTTCACATTTATGAAAATAAGAATTAAAATTCCTTAATTCAAATTTTCATAGGAAAAATTAAGGAATTAAATTACTATGTATATTACTCTACTTTATTGTTATTTATTGTTATTTGTTAAATGATATTTCATTAAAAATTAATGAAAAAGCTTTCATAATGGAGAATAATTCTAAAGCACATTAAAAATGATATATAATGATAATTTTAGTAAAGATATAAAAACAAAATTAGTAAATGAATCAAAATACAAATTGTATACTTTATCAAGTTTCTAGAGCTATCAAATTTCTTGAATTACAAAATGCCATTTTAAAATCTCAAAAAAGATTTGATCTTTGATAGAGCCAAAGTAAGATAAATTTATACTAGTTTAATGAACTAAGATATATATATATATGCCATTAAAGTAAATTAAATTATGTTTATGAAAAACAAATCAAATTATATTAAACTATTTAAGAAACCAGCATATATCTATTAAACCTTAAGAAAAGGAATTGGATTCCTCTCTATGTTTGGTAGATCAAACTTTAAAATGAATCTAAATTTGCTCTATTTTTACCAAATTACAATATCTAATCCATACTAATGTATTTTACTTCATATCTACTCCATTCTCCATACTCGTATATCTTATGTATGTTACCCCGATGTTTATTCTGGGAAGTATCTGTAATGTATTTGAGTCATGTCATGGCCCGATGTTCCTATAGAGAGATTCAATAATGTAAACAAGTCATGGAAAGTCATTGTGGGTAACCCTCCTATTGATCAAGGGTTAAAGTCCCCACAGTTTGGGACACTAGGGTTATTAGACTCTCCTAGAGAGGTCGACTCTAGTAAGTAATTGTTAAGTGAGTCTGACATGTTAAAGTGGGCATTAAGTGAATGAAAGAATATAAATAGAGAGTGAGCCTCTCTATTGATCACATACACACTCACTCACTAAGGCACATGAGTGAGAGAGAAGTTGCTCGGACAAGAGAGACACTACTGCTATCCGAAGATCATCTCACTGTTTTGGGGTTTTTACTTTTGGTGTCGATTCTATCTCTGAGGAAGTTGCAAGGTTTTTAGGATTTATGGTTTCCTCGAGGACAATCTCTGTTTCTATTGTCTCTTTTGTTTGATTGTAGTGCTCATTATTCTCTTCGTTAAAGATCCTAATATAATGCTAGCTTGAATGATAAAAATCTAACAATTTATCCAGGGTTTATTCTGTTAGTTCACTTCCATAATTTTAACTCATGTATAAATATTTATCAAGGGTTTTGCACCTTAGTTTGACTTATGTATTATTTTTACTATTTAAACTGTGTTTCCTACAAACTAAGTTTTATTTCATGTTTATTACATACCTATCCTTTGGCCTATATACTCTAGTGGCATATTTCATTTGTTAGCGATGCATGTTATAATTGAATAGACTAGTTCAAAGGTAAGTTTTATATCTAGAATAAAATCATAACACAGTTAACTAATCTATAAATTTAGAAAGATTAACTAATAAATGATATATATATATATATGAAAATGGAACTTAAATTCCAAAAGAAATCAATAATTTAAATACACCTAAAAGCTAACCATTAAACATCAAAGCTAAGATAAGAACCAATGAAGATCTTTCGATGTCTATATAAGTAACTAGTGTCATAAACCAATTAACATACCAAATAAATGAGACCCTAAATGGTCCACAATATATAAATACCTATACTAGTTACTTTTACAAATTATAAACAAATAATATTATTATCAAACATTAAGAATCTATTGCATAAAATATAACCCATACCATCTAAGAATTTCATAATCTACATAATAAGAATCGTACTCCATAAATTTCAAAGCCCAACATAAATAAAAACCACATTAATTACTTCATACACACAAATCATTGAATAACCAAGAATTTTCATCGAGGTCGGAGGAACGAATCCTGTGGACACTCAGACTACCCAAATTGAAATCATTGCAAATAATAAACCCTCAGTACTGTAAACGACCCAAGGTCAACTCATGTAGGGTCCTAAATATTTTATAAAGCCACGGTGTATCAACTACACACAGGCTGTAAACCCAACTTAAAATCATTACGCAATGGTCATAATAACTTTACAAATCCTTACACTATAAATTCATGGCCACGGCCCATAAATAAAATTCACAGTAAATTAAATAAACTATTTCATGCCTTTTCAACGAATCACTCACAGCAACGAATTGCCACACAGGATTTACACCCACAGCCTCCCTTGACATCTCATTTACACATTAAGAACACTAACTGTAAGTCTGAATCTATTCATTATCGCAGCCACAATGGTGGGTGCCAACGCCATTCACGATGTGTCCCCAAAATCCATCAGCGCCAATTGTTTAAGTCATCCAAGTAACTAATACAACCAACGTAGGATAATGCCACATAAAACACATAAATAGTAACCATGTAATGAAACATTGTAGTAAAATAAACATCAATGCAACACTAGTTTATATACATAGTAATTTGAAACCAGAATAAAGTTATGCAGTCATTCCTGTGGCCATTGCACCATTGCAAGAAATGGTGTTGCCATTGTTCACATCGTATAAATCAAAACCATGAATTTACAAATTACATGCAGAGCCTATCAAAGGAACCAAGTTTCTATTCATGGCTAAAAACCATGTTTTAAATTACATTTGATTAGATTTAAACTCAGGCCCGAAATCCATCAAAAACCCCACTATGAAACCCCAAAACAAAACACTTCCATTGGAACCAGAATTTAAGCAAACCCCAATGAGAAACGAGATAAATCTCAGTCTCAACCATGAAAGCTAAGAGAGGACAAGTGTAAACTTGTTAACAGGCTTACCGTAAAGGAATGGCCTTGCCACGGCTTGTTTGCAAAGCTATGAACCATGCCCCTCTTCGACATCCCCGTAACCTACATGTAATGTACCTCAGTGCCATTAGGTGTGAAAATGGTAAAATTTTCACTTCACTGCTACTACAAAATGAATCAATCTTGTTAGTGTTAGATGAAACATGCTCAATCCAATTCAAAAAGGTCAATATGCACACATGGTAAAACAATCATTCGACGACTTACATCTGTTCTCGTTGTCAGAAAATCAATCATGCAATTTACATTCAATTTACTACAACTTTTATTGATAACAAAAACCACCAAGCATATTGTGAAATCCCAACTAGTACTTAACCAACATGCATACTACATAAACCATCTAGTGCTTACATGATTAGTTAATCCCCTTAAAGATGGATTGCTTGGATGTAGCAACCAACCTGTCATTGTATACCATACTCCAATGTTCTTGTAACCATAATTTCATCTACAGTTACCTTCGACTAACAATATGGAATGTCACACCCTATAGATAATAGAGCTTGTTTTTTCTTTTTCCTTTTGGGAATTTCAAAAACTGTGTTATTGATCCAGATGTATCTACAACCCTGTGAGTTAATAATAACACACATATTTATACAAGAAATCAAAATCTATGGCAGTCACCCTTATATACCAAGATCTCCTGAGAAATCCCGTATACTGTATTTTCCAATGAAGGGTTCATCTTTGTTTTAGGCTTACTATGCAATTCTTAATAACAACATAAAGTCTTGTGGTCGGATTGCAATCATGCCCTATCTGACTATGTTTGATCTCAATAAAGAACATCTTATAGGAATCTCTCAATTATCTCTTGGTACACACACTCCAATTCCTTAGTCCTATTTAAGGTTATAAGGGTTTTGCGACAATCCCCATAGTCTCTTAAGTAGTAGAGCTCACTAATTCGATGTGGGACAATTAACCAAAAATTTATTTGTCTTCTTGGAGATCTGCCATCTCTTAAATCTTCTAAAAGGATTTATTCTTTTCTAATCAACTGAACATGAGGGGCATACTTTCCTTCTTATTAATAACACAACTTGACAACCTTCCAACAACAATATACTAGTCAACTTAATACAATATCATTTGTAACTTAAGTGGTGCATTCATTTTTTATATGTCTTTTAAATAATTCATGTCATTGGGTACTCATATCTTGGACGTGTAAAATCCATTTATCATTCCTGAGTATTTAAACCATTCTCCATGTTACAGAACAAAATCTCAACACAGACAACTCGTACCTTTTGTATCATTACCTTCAAGGCTTATGAGCATTAGGAACTTGATCCCAATGACCAAAACAATCGCCGGAAAGGTGTTGGATGGAAGAGGAGTGTTACATTGCAGTAAAAACTAGGTCGGATGTAAAAGGTTCAGCCTTATCAATTCCTCCTAAGATTCATATTTTATAATCATTATCTTACAGAAATGAACCTTAAACCCCCGCTTTAACCTTTGTCCCACATTAGATTAGTTCACATTAAATAAGAATCTTGGTAACAAACCTTTAATACCTTGAGGTAAACTGGAAGAGTTCCCAATCAACATCAAACCTTTGTGTACATAATTCACCAACATCCACCATTTAAATATATATATATATAGTATGGGTATTCCTCATTCAACACAATACCATAATTTTAAGCGTTTTTCATAAGGCCCTTACAACCTTCAAACATAAACACGATCCTAACCACATGCCAATAATCCATGTTTAGCTCAACCACCATTTAACAAGAGTCAAACAAATATAAAGGAGTACTCTTAAAAACCCCGATTACTATTTGGAAGTAAACCCATATATTAAGCAAAGATATCTTGGTAAGTTTTCACAAAATAAAACCCTATACCCAGTAACATATAATAGAATCAAAATACAAGAAACATATAACATATAAAAAGGGACAGTCATAGAAATGATGAAGATAAAACATTTAGGCACAACATAGGAGAGACGCCAATTTACGTGGTTCACCCAAATCCTGGGCTACGTCCACCAAAACTTGTCACATCATGTGACTTTAATTCTTTAAAGGTTACAATGAGCAATATCATAGTTTCCATAAACTATCTCTTTGAGAGTATTTACAACATGTAAACATTTTCGCTATCAGGCTATGGTAGGAGGGGGTTTTTATGCCACTTTAACAACACTCGGTTACTATCCAAAAATCACAGCTGCGTTTTATCTGAAAAGCCAGAAAAGAAGAATTCCAAAATGCATCCATGGATTTGCCATGCTCACACTCAAGGAATCAGTCGAGTATAAGTTCTAAGTAGCAGCTATATGGTCTCTTTTAAATCTTCCATAAACTTAACTTCAAAACACATACAAGAATTGGCTAGACCCATAACAAACGATCCAATAAGTCATACCATATAGACAAGGAAAATTTATGGATTTATACCTTATAGGAGCAACTACCAAGGATCAAATTGCTTGTCATTGCTGGCACAACTACATGGTTTGAATGGCGCAATCATGTCTGGTAAGCAAGCACCAGATGCTACCATAAAGAAGCATATTTAAGAGCTGCGCGTCTATAGGCAAAATTCCTTTATATATATCAAACATAAAAATTCCCATAGAGCACAGGTATTATTACCCTATCCCGGAATCACTCCAGGAAACAGTACTCTCCAAAAGGATCGCCTGTGTTTAAGTGAGGTCAAATAAAAGCACTACCATCACATTAAATATCGTGGACAAAGGAGAAAACCATTCGTCTTAACACTAAAACATCGAGTAAATAAAATCCAGTGTCTAACTAGCCTTCAATCTGGTTACAAATTAAGGGCCCAAGGTAGTAGCGCAACCATTTCAAGGGTGTGCGCCGAAAGTAGTTTTTTTTATATCCAAGATGGCAGTTTAGGAAAAGAAATAGCCCCTAAGGGAATGGCCCATGCCAGTTTAAGGATCACGATCCCTATCAATGTAATGCAAATCAAAACAACGTTGGGTTGCAAACCTATGCAACGAAATTATTAATAGTCTGAGATCCAAACATGTTGTTAGCAACACAAATGACCAACTTTTTTAACAAAGGTGTGTTGCCAATCTAAGAACCGTAAATACTAGATGATCAATTTATGCTTTTAATAACTGCATAGGGGAGGACTTTGAGACATATTCTGCATCAATCAAAAGGCTGGGAATGCGACTCACCTTAATAACGAAACCATCGTGTTCGTTACTTCACACATTAAGATGCCACACTAGTGCTAACATCAGTTGGAGCTCTTCGAATGGAGGTCGCAGTACTGGACATCGACGGGAAGTTGCACCTCTTGTAGTCATATCTCAACTTCAAAGGAAGGGTTGGAGCTCTAAGAACCCTTTAGCATGGACAAATTCTTCCTTCAATGATAGTCATGGCACCCCCCCCATGGACAAAGCTCAACCTTCTCCGTGAGGTGAGATCGAGATTAAGGAGCATTCACCTCCCCCCCCTGACCAACAAAAATTGCAGCTTATTAAATAGCAGAAGGAGGAACGGTCATTTCCTTAAGGTGCGCCCAACTTTCAACATTCCAAGAAGTATTTCCTGCCATCCTTATTGCCGAGGCCAATCTGCTTTTATTTAGCTATGAGACAACCACCTCTGCCATCCTTTTGTCGAGGCTTGTCTCTTCTTAATTTCTCAGTTAGGCCATCATCTCCGGGGCATGCGTCTGACCCAACAGAGTCTACCCCCTTGTTTTATTTATTTATTCTTATATAAGAAATATTTCTCTTTCAAAAGTATATATGTATATTTATTATATCCACACACACACACACACACACACACACACACACACACACACACACACACACACATATATATATATATGTAACTTACTTCATATATTACCCCAATATATGATATAAGTCTATATATATATATTAGTCTAGTAAAATGGTATATCACCATTTAATCATAAACGAGGTATGCCAAAGGTGCTATTTTCTTTTCTAAGTTATTTTTAATAAGACTATCAACTATAGTCTTTAGACATGTAGCTCCTTAGGCTGTTTTTCTCTTCTCGTCTTAACCCTTTGAACTTTAACTCCTTAAAATTTCTATGTCGATGCTAGGAATGAGTGTAACTCCCTCTATGGAGGCTTTCCCCAGGGTTTCCTCATCCTTTACCCCTCTGTTTAGTTTCCTGTTGTCAAGTTGCGGCAATCTATTAGGTCTCCTAGACATACAAAATTAAGGAAGTAAATCCTCCAACTCACGAGGTTTTACTAGTGGGGCCTTGGCCTTGAGCTCCACACCAGAAAACATTTACAATAAATATTAACAATTTCACAACACTTAGGGCATACAAGAGGGTCATTACACTACAACCACAGCAAGACATGATAATGAGAAGTATGAATTCATGGAGTAAGATACGAATAAACAATTAATGTTGTAAAAACCACAACGATTGCCATACATGTTATCCAAATGGAAGTCACATTCACCATACTCTACAAGATCAAAGGGTAAGCAGTGAGATGAAAAATGACCAAGCCCATCGTGAGCCATGCTCTAAGTTTGGGATGCCACACACCTCGATGCACATTAATGGTGCTAGCCTATTGGCCATTATCAATACCCAAACCCACTTCTTTATATTTCTGATGTGGTACATTATCGAATGCCTCCATTGTATGTAGAGTGATAAACCCCAATGTGCAATGGTTTAAACTATGATATATATTCGCTACCCGAAATGGATACAAGGTCAATATTTAACATATGTATTGCGTAACCTTAGGATCTAAGCCTCAGAACCAATGCTCATCGAGCTCCTTACGATCCAAGCCTAGGTCCATGGAATATGGGATATTCCATGGTAAAATTGTTATTTATAAAATCAAGAATTGGTCTTTAACCCTAGTTATAAACCCGTTAAGAGTAAAAATATATGTTAGTAGTTTAAATTAAATAAACATGTAATACTTGAATAGACTAGGGTATGAACAATTGATAATAATTACCCCAAGAACTATAAATTCCATTAAAAAAATACCGAGTCGTGTCATGCAATGATAGGTGTGGTATTGACCTTGTCAATACTACAAGTCTATAAAGAACAGTAATAAACAACCAATAGGCGTCACTAGCAGTAAGTATGAACACTAGTGGCCAAAGGTTCAGCTTTCTGTAACAAGTTCATCATCACTAAGGTGCACCTGTTTGTAAACAGATTAAGAGTGCCTTAGTTCAACAGAAATAAGTTAGCCCGCTAGACAAGTAGAGACTTTTACCTCTCATACAGTTACATGGGAGAACTAGTCCCAACACTCCACCCACTTTGGTTCCAGAAACAAAGTTAAGTTAGAATCGGGTATACAACGTAAGCATATGTAAAATAATAATGAAGTACATAATCAAAGCATCTAACATACACAGCAAAGCATAACCATAAGAATCACATAGTAATCAACATTAGGACATCATAAGCAGAAATAGTGAATAAGAGTAATAATCATAACTGAAGTAAGGGAGTAAGACGTAAGAACAACTTACGACAATTTAGTAGTACGATAGAATACACACATTCCACAAGTTTAAATAATGTCTCAAATAGGTTGTGTCTAACTAGCCTAATAAAAAAAAAATTCAATTCTTAGGGACATTACAGCCGTTAGGAGAGATTTGGGAAAAAATGGCAATTTTGGCCTAGAGAGGCCATGCACAGAGGATACTATTCAAACCCAGTATGAATACAACAAAATTTAATTTTGAAGGTTTTTATGGGCATAGAGGTGAGTTAAAAACATACAACAACTTTCGAAATTGAATTCTGATGCACATAACTCTCAGAATTAAACATACAGTGAGACTAGTCAATTTTGCCTAGTCATCTAACTATGGTGTACTGAAATGCATGAAATTCGTATCAAAACGACATAAACCTGATAATGGGATTTAACAGAGCATAATATAGCCTTATTTAAGGCTTACATCACTCAAACTCGTTCTCATGGCCATTACTCATTTATCATTGCATTAAACTTATCAAAAGCCTCATCTAAGGACAAGTTAAAACTCATTCTTGGAAAACTTGGTCATTGGATTAAAAATCATGTGCAATGCATATCTTCAAATGAATATAATATTTTCTTTCTTAAAAGCAAAATGGCGGGATGTGCATACAGGATTGTATATTTTTCTTTGTTAAATGCAAGATGCAGTATGCCTACAGCAATGCATATTTTTCTTTCTTGAATGCAAAAGTTGTCAAATCTGCAAAAGGAATCCACCTATGTTTTGTTGTCTTTCTGTTGTCAGAATAAGAAGAATAAATATCAATGGTGATTTTTTGTTTTATTCCTGGTATAACCCGGAAAAGGAATCAACATACGTTTTGGAATTAGAAGAAAAAATATCAATTGTGCATTTTGCTTTTATTCCTGAATCAAGAGTTAATGCAAAGATTTTGCTTGATCTCCTCTTTGTTTTCATTTATGTAAGCATTAGGTTTTAAAATGAAAACAAATTCATTCCATAAGTTATCTCGTCATGCAAAGATGGGATAGGGTAACAATTCAGGTAGAATGGAAAAATCACCAGGTACTTATAATAAATCAAAGATTTTTTATTAAATAATTAGTCATTAAGTTAATATTTGTTTATTAATTATTAAGTAAGAATATAAGATATTTATAATTGTAACAGACAGATATAGACAGTATATATAACCAAGCACATATCCACTAAAAGCAAAACTAACCACAACAAAAGCTTCAGACTAAAAACAAAACTAACCACCAACAAAAACTTCAGTAGTTTGAGTTTAATAGATGGCTTCATTTTTTGTGAAGCTGTCCAAAAATTGATATAAATGATTTATTGTGCTTTGTTTTATTATATAGAAAATCAACTTTTTAAGTAACATTTGTTAATAAATATGATAAAATTGCTTTCAATATCAAATTTCTTCAAAATATAATCATAAATATATAGAAGTTTTATATTTTTTAGTATATATTTTTTGAGATTAGAAAAATTGCATTTGAAATTTTATTTATTTGATTTCAAGGCTCAACTTAAAGACAATGAGTTCAAATGTTACAGTGAATTTAAAAAAATATATATTTATGATATTATTAATTATAAACAAATTTTTAACTACATGAGAAAATGCTTTAATTAAATATATAAACAGGAATTGATATTAAAATTATAGATTCAGAATTTTGCAAATAAAATTTCAGTTACATATTTATGTAATATAACTTATGTAAACATAAATCAATAATAACATCATAGCTTCACATGTATGAAAATAAGAATTAAACTTCCTCAATTCAAAATTCCATATACAAATAAGAATTAAAATTCCTTTATTCAAAATTCCATAAGAAAAAACAAAAAATTAAATTATTATATATATATATATATATAAATGATATTTTATTATAAAAAACAAAAACTTTTGTAATGGATAATAGTTCTAAGGCACATTAAAAAGTGATATAATGATAATCTTAATAAAGATATAAAGATCAAATCAGTAAATGGATCAAATTTAAAAAACATTTACCAGAAAATACAAATTGTAAAGTCTTAAAAACTTTGAAATTTTCTTCAATTACAAAATCCCATTTTAAAGTCTTACAAATTGTAAAGTCTTAAATACTTTGAAATTTCTTGAATTACAAAATCCCATTTTAAAGTCTTAAAAAGATTTGATCTTTGATAGAACAAAATTAAAATAAATTTATTCCAGTTTAATGAAATATGATAATCATATATATTGTTTTTTTTTCATTTCCGTGCCACTAAATCAAATTATGTTTAACTATTTAAAAAACCAGCATAGATCTATTAAACCTTAAGAAAATAAATTGGATTTCTCTCTGTGTTTGGTAGATCAGAATTTAAAATAGATCTAAGTTGGCTCTATTTTTAGCAAATTACAATATCTCCTCCATACTAGCTTATAAAGTACCTCCTTCCTAACTTCTATGTGTTCAATCAAAGCAGAAAACATTAAGGTACAATAAAAAAAGGCAAAATAAATTTTAAAAAAAAAACAATCAAACAAAACAAGATCAAAAGGGATCTTAGTTTGTGCTACCATGTTTAAACTTCATTCTTTCGAAGGCAGAGAGTTGTGAAACAACATTAACCAGCTTAATGATATCATTAGTTCATGAATGAAGATGCATAAGTAAAACTTGCAAGAAAATGATATTGACAACCCATAATTACTAAAAACTTGAAAGTACATGTAATATAATTATGAAATGGCAATATATTTATATCATTGTATGTGAGCATTAGGAAATAATGGTTATGTCTGTCAACAGTGGGATCAGGAGAGCCATAAGCAATAGTAATTAAATTCAAACAATAACAGGTATCTCAGGTGTCTAAGCGTAGTTGTAGAAATATAATTTACATAAACTGACAAAATATCGATAAACAGAGAAAATACCGATACATCTTCCATGTTTAATATTCAATGTGCTTGCCATATACCTAAAGAAATCGGCCGAGATTCTCCATATGGAGAAACTGCAAACTTACAGTATAAATACTCGCAATTAATCAGAAAATCTTAAGCTTCGGCTCTTACAACCTACTGTTCATGCTACGATATATATTGTCTACTATCTCTTCCGCCATGGACGATATATGTTATATCCGACATGGTAGCATTATACTTTCCAAGGCATTAGGAAGGGAACGTTTGCGCAGACTCGAAGATGACACCGGCACCTTTGGGTTACCTAAGGCAACCCATACTAGACAGTGGGGGTAATTGTGAGAATTTAGAATATAAAAGAAAAGTTGCATCCTCAGGATGAGTAGGTCCAAACGAAGTTTCTGGGTAATCTCAAAGTGGGAAAGATGACTTGATCTCGAATAACCCCTAACCGAAAAGTAGACGTCTTTCGTCATACGTGACCCGTTCATTTGTCGCTTTCGTGAATTGATTCCTTCCTTCGTCGTTTTCTTCAATTTAATTAATGGAATTAGGTGGATGTCTTTTCTTCATCAAGTAATGCTTACGTTAAGGTAGGGTTGATGTCTTTTCATGAACCTGAATATATTTTACCGCGCTACCGCCTCTTAGGTTTAGGATAATGGATGCGAAAATCACGCTCTTAGTTCGCTTAGCTTTAAGCATTCTTCTTTCAAATCAAAACGCAGTTTTGCACCTAAAATTTGGTTGGTTTTTTTGGGGTTAAAATTAGGGGGAAATTGTTTAAAGGTTAGTTTTCAGTGATTGGAATTGCATAATTTAGGTGCCTCAAGGGTGATCAAAGGTCCTGAATCTATTTTTGCAATAAAAATCGGCCGAAATTCTCTATATGGAGAAACTGCAAACTTACAGTATAAATACTCGCAATTAATCAGAAAATCTTAAGCTTCGGCTCTCACAACCTACTGTTCATGCTACGATATATATTCTCTACTATCTCTTCCGCCATGGACGATATATGTGGTATCCATGGTAGCATTATACTTTCCAAGGCATTAGGAAGGGAACGTTTGCGCAGACTCGAAGATGACACCGGCCGTTCTAGGTTACATAGGGCAACCCATACTAGACAGTGGGGGTAATTGTGAGAATTTAGAATATAAAAGAAAAGTTGCATCCTCAGGGTGAGTAGGTCCAAACGAAGTTTCTGGGTAATCTCATAGTGGGTAAGATGACTTGATCTCGAATATAACCCATAACCGAAAAGTAGACGTCTTTCGTCCTACTTGATCCGTTCCTTTGTCGTTTTCTCCAATTTAATTAATCGAATTAGGTGGATGTCTTTTCTTCATCAAGTAATGCTTACGTTAAGGTAGTGCTTACGTTAAGGTAGGGTTGAGGTCTTTTCATGAACCTGAATATATTTTACCACGCTACCCCCTCTTACATGGATGCGAAAATCACGCTCTTTGTTCGCTTAGCTCCTAAGCATTCTTCTTTCAAATCAAAAGGTAGTAAGCTAAATTCTAGAACATTTGCATCTAAAATTTGGTAAGGTTTTTTTTGTTAAAATTAGGGGAAATTGTTTAAAGGGTAGTTTTCAGTGATTGGAATTGCATAATCTGGGTGCCCTAACGGTGATCAAAAGTCCTGAATCCATTTCTGCAATAAAAATTGCAGTGTGAACACTGAAATATCATTTTTAATAACAAATCTTGTTGCCTAATTCCTCCAAACTTACCTCAAAAGGTACAAATAGTCTAGAGTTTAGATAAAACTAAAAATAATAATATAAACTTAATAATCCAAAAAGCTCTAGTAACATAGTTTTAAGTATGAGGTCACCAATTAGGTTATCCATTAAAAGTGTTTTTAATTAGCAATTCTAAAACACACTAACAAACAAAATTAATTATGAATTCAAAAACAAATTTCTTAATATATAAATACATTTTTGTAACCAATTGACATTTATTTTAAGAATTCAAAAACAAATTTCTTAATATATAAATACATTTTAGTAACCAATTGAAATTTATTTTTATTGATATTTTTCCAAAACAAGAACTTGAATAAGTATATCCATTTAAGACAACAAACCAATTAAAAATTTATTTGTATTTAAAATAATTAAAATAAAGATTCATTTTTAAGTAAGAATGAGTCATTTAAGGCAACAAACCAATTAAATTGATTTTAAATAATATTGTGCAAGATTTTTTAAATCTCAAAGATTAAATGCCTTTTGAATGGATGTAATAGTAACTAATTTCAAATTAACTGTTAAGAAGATAAGAAAAATTAAACAAGACAAAACAATTAAATAGCTTTTTAAGTAATATTGTGTAAGCTTTTTTATAATCTTAAAAGTTTTGTTGCGTTTTAAATAGATTTAATAGTAACTATTTTCAAATTCGATGTTGAGAGGAAAATTAAAATTTATATGACAATATTTAGGGGATGACTCACCTAAGCTTGAATTAAACAAGAAAACAATTTGGACAAAAAATGACAATAATTATTCACAATATTGATCTAGGAACAAAGTTGTGTTAAGGAGAGGCCTTTGGCTATATTATCATCTTTCCTAAATTAATGTTATAGCTCTTTTTGAGGTCCTTAAATCTTTTGTTTTTTTGTTTTAAAAAATAGAAATGTTATTTTTCTCTTCTAAAAATCTCAATATTCTCCCGTGACCAAAGATCTAAACTAAACCAATCACTGCTTCTCAAAGGCCTCCTAGCTCATACCAGAAGTGTCATTAAAATACTTCCCATCATTAAAAAAAAAAGACAATTTTAAATTTTGGCAGTTTTTTGAAAGTGCAATATTTATTTTAAATTTTCATCAAAAGACTTAGGTGTGAAACTTCCTAATCAAAAATTATTAATCCATTGCTACTCTGTAAGCACAATACAACTATAATTATCATGTCTTTTTTAGATGCATGTCTTTTTTAGGTGATTCATTTCATAGCCAAAACTACTCGCCATTAATTTAAAAAAACTTTGGTAATTACAAGGAAAAGACAAATGGTAATGCTTTGTTGACTAGTTTTCATTTATAATGTCATGGTACTAATTTTCTACAATAATTTTTATAACTTATATAATAAATTGTATAAATACCGGTAAATAAGAGCCTTATCATCCTTTTACCTATAAAAAAATGTAGATGGTTCTTTGTCACTAAAATTTGTGATCCTTCCTTCGAAGTTCATAAGACTCGTTGTCGTTTTTCTCTCCAAGAATTGTGTAGAAGCTGTTAACATGGAGAACAAAGAATAAGTCACAAATAGCATTGCAAGCATGGTGGGAAATAGAATGAAAGGATTCATAATCTAGCGATCCTTTCGTAGAAATTGGGGCTTATAAAAAAGAAAAGTTTTGCATCCATACCCAAAACTTCAAAGAAATTCAAAGGGAGTTTGAGTGACTCTAGGAAAAGTTAAATAATGAATTCTTCTTATGTAAGGTTGAATTCTTCTTCCTATTTTGTAAAGGCCAAATGAAGTTATTAGATATGGTTAGGGTATAAAAATATGAGAATTTCAGAGAGCGTTCGAATGACTCTAGGAAAAGTTAAATAATCAATTATTCTTATGTAATGTTGGCTTCTTCTTCTTTTGTAAATGTCAAATAGAGTTATTAGATATGGTTAGGGTATAAAAATATGAATTAATGTATTGTAGTAAGGGCTTTGTAAAGATAAGTGAACACAAAGGTTGTTTTCTCTGAAAACAAGGAAAGATCTTTCTTTTCATACTCAAATGAAGCGCTTCCAAGGCATGTGCAAGCCCAGTCCCCTCTGCGGGAGTGACTTCACTTTCGTGAGTGGATTTCATGTTTTCATTTTCAAGTAGCAATGCATAGCATGTATGCGTGCATTTCTAAGTATAGTTTCCAAAGAAACACACGAGTAGGTCTCATCATCCATTATAGCGAGCCACAGTTTCAATCTTGATTTTGGAGATGTTGATCATTAGCAGAAATGCTTTGTTTTGAGTCTATGTTTTATACTTTATTTTTGGCTGAAATGTGATCTACTTTTTAAGTTAGTTTTCTTTTATTGTAGTTGCAATATTAGTGATTATAATGGAAAAGGATCTATTTTTTTAGGTAGTTTTCCTTTATTGTAGTTGCAATATTAGTTATTATTGTTATAGAGATTTTCACCCCACTAGGTGAATCACACATTGTATGGCCTTCCCCTGTCCCGCTGCAGACTCATTAGACCCAATGGACCACATTTTATCCTTTGATGTATCATTGATCATCCCTAAAACTATATAAACTATGATATACGCGGATTTTCCCCCGATAACCGCGTACATACGCAGGTTTGACCCCTATAGTCGCGTACATCGGGATGTGTGCATAATCCAAATCCTTTTGGACTGTTCCTTGACTTGGATCTGACTCATATGACTCCTGGCCTTCCATATGCCTTGAGATCGCACGGATTCGACCCTTCATTATCCCTTATGAAGCTATATAAGGAACCATTGGTACATTGAAGAGGGGGGGAAGATAAGAGAAAGTTGAGAGCATCGAAACTATAGTCCATTGTTGCCAGAACTTTATG
>LPNX010039660.1:151336-190204 GCA_001517045.1 Pseudotsuga menziesii | reverse complement strand
ATACACATATATAGACACACACACACACACACACACACACACACACACACACACACACACACATATATATATATATATATATACATATATATAAGGTTTTAATTCTTGCTAAAACCATTTAAACAAAGATTTTAAATTGGGCATGACTAGATTTCAACAACCATATTCTGACACCAACCGGTAAACCCTCTCCCCAACCATAAACATTATTTAAACTTAATTATATTATTTCCCATAATACAAACAAGTCATAGCAGGTGGTTTAGTGTTAAAGGAATTGGTTTGGTGGAATGGAGGTCATCGGTTCGAATCTTGTGGAGTGATATATGGTGTTTGGACGAACTTTTGGGAAATCTCTGGGTGACCATTTTCACACTCAAATTAGGCCACATAGATGGAAGCTCAACCAACGAATGAAACATGTTGTCTTATGACTAAACCACATCACTACTAATCCTATCACATATTTGTTTATAGTGCATGCCATGTGGTCACATGTGATCGTTCCATGTAGGTTTCTGTACTGTATGGATTTCATGTGTTACCCTTGTAGTGGCGCCATGTGGTACCCCTTTTTTCCATTTTGCATGTTTCTTCACAACTTCATAACTTCATAAATTTCACATACAACCTCGGTTTCACGTGCAGTTGGGATCATATTGATAGCTTTTTGCATGCCATGTGGTCACATGTGATTGTTCCACGTAGGTTTCTGTACTGTATGGATGTCATGTTTTACCCTTGTAGTGGCGCCATGTGGTACCCCTTTTTTCCATTTTACATGTTTCTTCACAACTTCATAACTTCATAAATTTCACATACAACCTCGGTTTCATGTGCAGTTGGGATCATATTGATAGCTCTTTGATCTGAGGCTATTTTTGCCGAGTTTGGTTTATTTTTTAATTTTTACCCTTTGGAGATACCCCTGGATCAATGCATCATAATTTAATGTCAATATTAAATTAACTATGATTAATTGGATGAAGGTTCAATTAGTGTGATAGAATCAATGAATATCTTAATTTTCCATTGTATTGTGTATGGGAACTATTTAAGATTCTGGTGATAAATATTGCTTGAATAGTTTAATGATGATTTCTGGTGTAACATGAATGACAAGAATGAAGATTGGTTATGATTATTACACAACTAGCATGATTTGTTTGTGGATGCTCAAAGCTAGTTTTCAAAGTATTGCAATTATTTGCAGTGGCATTGATGTTCTTTTCCATTAAATGTGATTGAAGAAGATTATAAAGGAAAGTTGGATAAAATATGAGGAAACATTATCCCTAATGATAACCTAACTCCAAGGCCATATCCCTTTTTAAAGGAGGGACATTTCAACTCTAGTGAATGGAATTTGTTATGTTGGCACCTTGTAATCAAGTGATAACTGTTATAATGCAACTTATGATGTTTTATTTGGACTTTATCTTTTGGATGCATATTTTTTATTATTATTTATGATGAGCATTCCCTTGAATTATGTTAAGTGTTTCCTTGAGAATTAGTGAGTAAGGCTTATGTTTAGAATTAATGAGTATCTTTTCAATGGTCAACGTTAAGTATTGGTATATCCTCGATGGTTCATAATACGCTTTCAACTCATGTGTGTGTGTGTGTTCTTGAAAAGTTTAACCTTTCTATAGGTCACATTAGCAAGACCCATGCTAACCAAGATCAAATGATGGGATAAGACATCAAGAATGAAACTTCAAATACATATAGATATGAAGATGCATATTCCAAATATAGAGTTTCAATAAAAATATTGTTTGTTATATTTAATTTATTATATCATAATTTTAAAGGATATACATCTTTCATTCTTGACATAAGCGTTTTCTGCCTTAACCATATATATGTGTCTAAGAATAAAAATAAAAAATATAAGTTTCTAAGGATAATATATTTATTAAATCAACACTTTTATTCAAATGAGAGTAATTGAAATTACAACAAATAATAAATATGATTAATGTAAATCATAATTTGCACTCTAATTAGTTGATTATTATCTAGTTGTAGCAATAGAATAAACTAAATGATAAAAAACAAACTGCAATGAACTAAATGGAAAGAAAGAAACATCATCTCTAACTATGGAGAATGACATACAATCATTATATACAAACATAAACTACTTGATAGACATGAAACATATTTCACATTATATTGGTTGTTAACAAATCAAATTGTTTAAACACTACATCTAGTGATCAACTTTCCATTTCCATCATCATAAAATGAAAAATAAACAATATAATTATAAAATCAAAGATAACAATAAAAAAAATGATATCTCAATATGTAGATGATGAAATAAAACATGTGCATATCACTTGTTGTTGTAATTGTAATTTTGGAATATATTCGGATGTGTATTACTATTGTATAATGGTGTACCCCCATCATATATGTGTTTCCCTCCCTTCAGGATGTCATTATTGTGTATGTTCATTGAGGTAAATCCTCAGTTGTAAGTCAGGGAAATAGTCCCCAAAATAAATAAAGTAAAAGGTACTTATGACTATCCCTAGGTAGTTCATCCCAAATTAGGTATCATGGGTTGACCTTTCTAATTGACTAATTCACTCAATGAAAGAATATAAATACAAAGGCACCCTCCTCATTTGATACACACACTCACACTCTCTCATGGGAGCTTTAGGAGAGAGAGGATGATGAGGAAGAGAGAGAGATTTTGTAGGCTTTTCTCTTTTATGGTTTCTCCGATGAAAATGTGTGTGTCTTGTGTCTCTTGTGTATCTTGGATATATTGTTGTTCTTTTTATTATTTCATATAAATATACTAATGAAATTAATGTACAAAAACTAACATGGTATCATAGCCTCTCTCAAAGATGGCACTGTGCAGCCGAAATAGTGCTATAATGGAAACTACTAAAGATTAGGGTTTCATGCCTAAAATCCCTAAAAGACAAAATATAGTCATCTTGAGACTTTCTCTATAACTCAATATTGGAGAAGGATTAGGAGATAATACTTGGACAGGACAAATATGAAAAATTTATGTACCTTTTTGTGAGTTTTAGCCAAGGATTCACAATATTTAAAGAGATATGATTCCTCCAAATCAGGGTTCCAACCTCCTCTCGAATATAGTTTTAAATAAGTGACCTAGGAAGAATTGCTATATATCGGGATAGGAAGGTCCAACTAAAATTTCAAAAGATATTTTATATAGGGAATGAGCTGTAGTTTATGTGTTCCACGTTTTGGACCCAAAAGGTGAAACAATGACACATGGAAGTCCATAAAAGTTTTCTATGATGAATCATTTCTAAAACATGTCACCTTGGGAAATTTATCATAAGTTCCACTTTCTGAATACAATTCTACTCTAAGCTGTGTGGTTGGAAAGAAATTATAACAGGATATCTGAGGATGAAGTTTCAGACCTTGAGGATCATAAATTTTAGATATACAACAAAATCAATATAAGACAGTTATGTAGAAGAAATTGGAGAAAGTAGGGTTTCCTGTTCTGGAGGCTTCCTACCACAGTTTTCAAAAAAAGAGTACATTGGACAACTCTCCTTAAAGAGGCATATCTTCTTGTCCAAAAAAAAGATTGAAATTCCAAGTTTGTAAAATTATGGTTTCTCTAAAAAAACCTAGATCATCCAGGTCGGGCACCTCAAACTGCTAAGATATATATCTTTGTTATTTCCATTTGAGGTTCTCATATCAAAATGACTCATCAGACCCAAATTTATGATAATATTGGGGGAGTTTACAAAATCTAACCATGGAAGTATAGGATCTCCATGATCCATGAAGAAAATGACTTGGGTCAGTATATTAGTAAGGAAGTTCCAAAACCATAGGGAGATGAGGCTAAGGCTATCCATAAGAAGAAATTGGTCAAGGCCAAGAGAATCATTACAGATTCTATTAAGGATCATCTCATAGATCATGTGTCATCCTTGAAGACACCGAAGGAATTTTTTTATGCTTTAACAAAGTTGTTCAAAGGAAATAACATCAATCAAAAGATGAAATTGAGGAACCAATTGAAGAATGTGAAGATACAAAAATCAGAGACCATGCATTCCTAATTTATAAGGGTTTCTAAAATAAAGGAACTACTTGAAGCAGTCAAAGAGAATGTGGAAGAAAGAGAGATTGTTATGACCACCTTGGATGGCCTCTCAATATCATGCAATTCATTCATTCAAGTTTTATATGCAAGAAGGAAGATGATATCTTTCAGCAGACAATGGGAAGAATGCACACAAGAAGAGGGTCAACTTATAACAAGAGAGGAGAAGATTGGATAATATGAATATCAAGCTCTCACAATTCACACCAGAATAAATAATAGAAAGAAGGAGGACCATCATCACAATAGAAGGAAGGACCATCATCACACAAGACAAAATAAATTTAGTATAGATCCTTCCAATAATCAATGGTACACTTGTGATGAGAAAATACACTACTCCATTGACTGTCCCAGAAACAGAGGCCCCTTCAAGAATAAGTCAACCAGGAAAATACATCATGCTCACACCCTCAAATACGATGAACCAACTAATAAAAGATTTAGTGAAGAAAAGGAGGATTCCTCTAGCGATGAGGAATATGCACTTTGATCTAGAATAATTCTATAAATGAATATGAATACCATACTCATATCCATTTTAGTACTTGGATAAGATGGAATGCAGTTGTGAATGAAGAAGTGACACTCAAACTCAGAACCAATACACAGTCCCATGTGACCTATGGTATATATTACTTGCTCAAGTAGCAGTAAGACATACACAGGTTCCCATAATCATATGATGAAGCAGAGCACATTATAAAAAACTCTAGTTATTCTTGCAAGGACATAAGGATCAAGAGGGAGTCCACCGACCCACCAAACAACTATAAATGTTTAATTTTCGTTTCTTGTATATCTACTTAAATGATATTTTTTAGTTGTGTACATATTTATATTCAGTTGATGTATTATGCATGATTGTGTGTCTGCATTTATGAACAATATACTGCTGACTTTCATATGAAGGGTAATTAGGTGATGGTGTTGTACAACGTTCCATTTCTACTTATCTAGAATGAAACCACTTTGCTGACATATTGGGAGTAGTGCACACTGTTAATAAATGCTATGGTATAGATGGAAGGTATCTAGAAAGTTATCGTAAGTATATGAGACATGAATGAATTTTTTAGAATTGGAAAAGATAGTTGCATGATTGTGTTACATATATATTTAGAAATTATAATTTTTCACTATTAATTTGTTTTTGAAATTATGAAATGTTTCAAATCATGCAACTGAATTTGACTTGTAGGAAAGATCGTGTACACTCACCTATAAAAAAAATAAGGGCAAGACTTGTTCTGAAGAACAAGTGACAACAGTTCATCTACAAGATTCAGTCTGACAAACATACATGAAGAGGAACCTGAATTTCCCAGGGTCAAAGATATCGTGTCAAAAGAAAGAGCTTCAAAAGAATATAAATGACCATGATATAACCAAACCAAAGAAAGCGGTAGATCCACCTAGAGATATGAAGCCCATATCAGGCATGAGAGATCATTAAAGATGAATAAAAGTATGATGAGACTTAAAAATTAAGTAAGAGGCCTCATACACACTCCAATTATGCAACATTGGTGTGTGAAATCATTGATGCAAATCCTTTCATTTATGTAGAAGCATCCAAGAAGAAATGGAAGGAGACTATGATTAAAGAACATGAGTTGATCATAATGTCCAGGATGTGGTTCTAAGACCTAAAGGGAAGTCCATAGTGTCTTCCATGTGGATATACAATATCAAGCATGTGACAGATGGAAACATTGAGGGATACAAAGAAAGGTTTGTGGTTTCTATCTAAAATAGGGAGTAGACTATGGCATGACAAAATCCATTGGATATACACACTTCTCCAGTAGAATTGTATATCGAGTGAAGAAAAACATGTGTGCAAAAGGATTCGTATGATATTAGAAGGAACCCATGGATAAGGACACATATAGTTACATGATGATCTTGAACGTCACCTAGAGTGATGGAGATATCAACCTTTGATATGAGGTTGAATATGGAATCCCACAGAGGATGTCAATCCCACATATGGGTGGAAGAGGAAATTTTAACAAAGTGCAAGATAGAGGATCTGTGTATCCAATGAACTTAATAGATGATATGGATGGATACATAGAATATCAGTAGAAGAGGAAGCTACTTGTCACTCTAGTACACAACGTTCTGATACATCGAGTACAAAATGAAGAGGGAGGATGTCGCTCCTCTTTAGAGGGAGTGACTATAGAATATCCCTGCGTTAAAGAATATTTACATGGTAAGGTAGTTTGGACAACTTCCTGATGGACTTAGACTTTACTAAAAGTAAAGCAAATTTCAAACTTTACTTCAATGCTGAAGGAAAAATACCAGTGATGCTCTTGCTATGTGTTGATGACCCATTTCTAACATGAGATGACAAGGTCAATGTAGATCCAAAGAGGAATATTTCCACTAATTTCGAGATGAAATACCTAGGGATGATGCACTACTTCTTAGGCATGGAGGTGTGGTAGAGTGTAGATAGTATCTTCCTTGAGAAATTATGCCGTGGAGATTCTAAAGAGATTCATAATGATGAACTGTAAGGAAATGGCCACATCTATGACATTGAAATTGAAGTTACTTTATGATGCTTCATCAGAGTCAGTTGATGCTAGGATGTATTGTTAGCTGATTGGTTCATTGATGTACCTGACGAATGTGAGACCAGACATATGCTTTGTTGTGAACAACCTGAGCCAGTTCTTGATGGATCTGAGACATGTTCACCTGGTTGTTGCAAATCATGTATTGAGGTAACTAAAGGTACAGTTGAATATGGTCTCAAGTATGATACAAATCTAAAGATTAACTTGCACAGTTATTTTGATCAGGATCGGGTAGGAAACACCATTGGTAAGAAGAGAACTTCAGGATTTTTCTTTAATTTGGGATCTGGTACAATCTCTTGGTTTAGTAGGAAGCAGTACTGCGTGGCACTCAGTACAGTTGAGGTGGAATATGTTGCATCTTACTCGACTATTTTTGAGGTAGTATGGATTTTAAGGATACTATTTGATTTGTTTGATATGCCTTGCATTGTTTTATGGTGTAAAGAGGAGCATTGAAGCTCCAGTGTGGTGATGAACGAGGAGATAATGGTTGTATTGACCAAGCTGCCGGTCAAAGGGAAGTTAGAATACTTCAGAGAGAGACTTATTATTCTCTAGATTGAGGTCCCTAGAAGGATGGAGTGAAGATTTCTCACATGGTTAGAGGCACATATTTTCTTGGTGATGCAATTAGTCCTAGCATGCTCCCATGCTTGAGATGATGAGAACACCAAAATACACAGATGAATGAGTACAAGATCTCACATGGAAAAGTAGACAGGTTATCCTTGAGAAAAAAGTATCCTATCATGGTACGTAGGCTACTTGGATGTAATCAGTCCTAACGTGGCACATAGGTTATCCTTGGACATAATCAGTCTTGGTATGGGTTTTCCTTGAATAGAAAAGTTCCTAGCATGGTACGTAGGTTGTTTATATGTAATGAGTCTGATAGGTTGTCTTAGAATGGAAAATATCCTAGCATGGTATGCAGGTTGTTTAGATGTAATCAGTCCTTGTGTGTGTGTTCCCATGTTGGAGATGATGAGAGGTCACAAGGCACTTTGTGTGCACCTAGGATATTCTTGCATAGTGGTAGAAACATGTTTTGTTGGTGACGTAAATAAGTCTTGGTGTGCTCCTATATTGGTAGAATGCAAATAGTCAATGATATGCATATGGGATGTTCTTTGTGTACGATGACGAGATGATTCAAATACAATGAAATGATTCAGATATGACTAGATGATGCATATACAATGAGATGAAAATAGGAGATGTAAGTGATTGAAGTGGAAATGTAATGAATGGTCCTTGGTTGTACCTACGCAATGGATTTCTCATTGATATGATGAATATCTAGATGAGGACTATGCCTACAACCAACATGAAATAGGTTTGGACTATATAAAATTCATATGACGGGTACATGGACAGATGTCAATATTCACCGATCGATAAGATGAGGACTATGGAAATAATGATGATGATGATTTAATTATGATGACGTGACCAATTGTATTAATGATTGTGACAAGAGAATACCTTCCTAATTAAGAGAGATTGTTGTTTTAATTCTAAATTCGAAATAGATCATGATGTATATTATTATTGTATATTGTTGTACCCCCATCGGAGATGTGTTTCCCCAAACTTGGGATGTCATTATTGTGTATGGTCATTGATTTAAACCCTCTATTGTAAGTCGAGGAAATATTCCCCAAGATAAATAAATTAAATGTACTTATGAGTATTCCTAGGTAGTCATCCCCAATTAGGTATCTTGGGTCAACCTAGTTACTTGAGTAAGCCACTCAATGGAGGAATATAAATAGGGAGGCTCCCTTTTCATTTGATACATGCACTCGCACTGTCTCATGTGCACTTTAGGAGAGAGAGTATGAGGAAAAAGAGAGAGAGATATTTTAGAGACATATTGTTCTTGGGGTTTTCCATCTTGTGATATTTTCTTAGTGACGGAACAATTCTGAGGAAGTTTGTGGGGTTTTCTCCTTTATGGTTTCCTTGATGAAAATATATGTGTCTTGTTTCTATTCTGTATCTTGGATATATTGTTGTCCTTGTTATTCTTTCAAATAAAAATCCTAATGAAATTAATGTAGAAAAACTAGAATCACTCTTTGTTGCCATCACCTTCATTATCTTCTTCTGTTGGCATGAGAACATTGTTGTTCTCAAAAACATGTTTATACATAGGGATTTGTCTTAATATCAACCATCAATCTTTATCCAACAAATCCGGGTAAAATAACACTAAGTTGCAGTGTTTTGGGAAAACATAAGGCTCCTTAATTTCATACCACATCTTCTAGATTTGATATATATCAACAAACTATCATGATATTCCTTTACATTATCCATGCCAAATGTGTCCGACCACCTACACCTAAAAATAACACATTGAAAAGATGATAATTCCACTTGAATGATCTCTTGTATATTTTTGATATAGCTCAACATCACTCCTAACAGGTTTTGATCACGGTCTCCAGCATGACTAGATTGGTCAAACTCAAATTCCACTCCATAGTTTTCTATAAGACACCCATGATCAACATCCTTCATGAAAAAATTATTTCCATAGTCCCACATAGATAGGAATCAATGCAGCTGTAAAAATAGTTAACTAATGACGGTTTCATATGTCTAATAACCAAACCATTAATATATTAAACATTGATTCTATAGTTCAAAGTTTCATTATAAAGTTATAAATGTACATAAAGATATTAATATCGAGTTGTTGCACATGATCCCAATATTTAGCACATCCTCTTCTTTAGGCAGGAAACAACAAGATGCACCATATTTCTCTCTGACTTATCCCACAGCCCAATTGTTGGAAAAGATCATTGGTATATTTTATTTAAAATGATTTGGGAAAGGAATGCTTCTAACATGCAATTTCCTAAATTATTTTTTTCCATGTCCATTTTCCTCCTCTTCTCTTCATACATTGAGACCTACACTTGTGTTGCATCCATGTTGTAAAGAATGAATTTATTGATTGCATGAATTTATGAATTCGACATTGTATTCATGAAAAAAAATGAAAATTCAATACTTATTGGATCAAAAATATATTTTGAATTTTTTTTTTGAATAGTTACTATGTATAAATGTGAAGATCGAAAGATAAGTGAATTACTCTTTATCATGGAAAATTTTGCATTACTTTCTAGTACCTCCCCTTCCCTTTTGTCTTCATCCTGTTCATCATCTCAAATCACCACACCTAGTGTGTGGTCGATTTTCCTGATGTACTCACTCACATAATAGAATGACTTGTATAATATGTTTGGAAATTAATCCCAAGATAAGAACAATTGAACTCACAAAATTGCTTGAAAATATGCAAGAAACACTCAAGAAGGAGACTGTATATGTGATAATTGAAAAACTATTGCATGTATTAATTTACATCAGCCATAATTAATTATATATAGGCTTATTATAAATTCTATACTCCAATTATTTGAAATAATTATGATGCTATTCAAATCAATACAAAAGAATGCTTACTAAACTAGTCAAAATCCCCTATGGGTGCATAAAGCACTTTCCAAACCAATCAAAATTCTCATGAATTTGCTGAATGATTAGGTACATATAATAATTGATAAAAATTAGAATTTATCATATGTTTACATGAGTAAAAGAAGGATATGATTTGGTGCAAAAATTAAGGTAGTCTACCTTAAAACTAGATTTAGCTTTTGCCTTCAAACTGCAGAAAAGACGGAAACTCCTAAAAATGCACAACTGCACACTTACCAATCTAGGAATACTGCACAATTTTCATAATATTATCGATGATATTTCTAATTCATTCCAAGATGCATTTTGTGCAAGTTTGAACTAAAAATTGGAATTGGGTGCAAACTAGCTAGTGTAGGACCTAGGAAATTAAAAAAAAAAGAATAATTATTTTATCCTATGTCTTGGGATAGGTTTTGATTATTCCAGCACCCCATATTAAGCATGAATTTATGTAAAATATGAGAAATATATCAGAGATATAGGTCCTATAAACAAGGCATAGTCACCCTTTACATACTGCTTGTCCATACAAAGCAATGAAAGAGGAAAAACCAGAAGTGGGAAAATACTCCCTTTAACATCGACATGAACAAAATTGTATGAAATATGGTATTTAATATCTATTCACTGCAAGATCAGTTATCCCAATAAGTGACTTAGTATTTCTGAAGGTCCTCTCTAAAAACACCTTGGTGGAGATGTCTGTAACTTGCCCAGATGATGCGTAATATTGCAGATCAATGACCCCATCATGCATATGTCCTATGATGTAGTGCATATGGATCTCAATGTGTTTGGTTCAATTCCTTAGTTATGGATCAATTGATGTTTGAATGATACTCTTTTTTCACAATATATCACTATAGAAGTCTCTGGCTCGATCCCAAACTCTCAAAGTATTCCCTGCAACCACAAACATTGAGTACTTGCATTCACAAATCCTACGTACTCTGCCTCTGTATATGAAAGTGAAATTGCACTTTGATTCTTACTTAAAAATAATATCGGTCAATATTTAAGCATAAACACATATCCACAAGATGATTTCCTCTCAGTATTATCACCTGCCTAATCAGAGTCAGTAAAATCAACTAACTCTAGACTAGATTGTGTAACATAGTGAATCCCATGAGTTTTTGTTCCTTGTAAAATGTTTAGGATCCTCTTTTATTCCCTCGAATGGGTGTTATGAGGCTGATCCATGTGTCTAGAAGCCACACTCACTACATAATATATATCAGGTCGAGTACAAATCAAATAAAGAAGACAACCAACTAGTTTCCTATATAGGATGTTGGTTTCCAATGGAGTTGATTGCGCTTCTTCAAGCTTTACTCCTACAAGGAAAGGAGTCTTGATTGGATTGAAATAATTCATTATAAAATTATTCAGTAGATATTAAGCATACTTTTATTTATGTACCTTGATTCCAAGATCTGATTGAGAAATTTCAAGCCCCAAAAATTGCTAAACAATCCCAAATCAATCATAGAGAAGGCATGGTCATTGCATCCTTCAGGGAGGAAATTTATTTCTTGGAACTTCATGTGATTAGAAGGTCATATAAATAAAATAAAATGATGATTAAGAAACCATGAATAATATTCAAATAAAAATTAGGATAATACTTGCATCTACATAATTTTAGTGATAGCAAAAGGCCATCAATCTTGGCATACCAAGCTCTAGGAGCTTGTTTTATCCCATACAATGATTTTTTCAACATGCACACAATAGGTAGATTGGTCAAAAAAAATTCTTGGTGCTGGATATATATTTATTCTCTCATATAATCATGTAGGAAATAACTCTCTACATCCATGTGATGTACTTCCCACCGATTAGAAGTTGCAATGGCCAAAATTAGTCTTATAGAATCCATCTTTGCAATTGGTGAAAAGGTCTCGTTGTAGTCAATGCCTTGGAATTGGGAGAATCCCTTGGCCAATAAAATTTCCTTATACTTCATAGGTGAACCATCAGCATCAAATTTATTTTTTAAAACCCACTTACACTTGACTATCTTTCCCCTTGGGGGAGAATCACTAGATCCCATGTGTCATTCTTTTGGAGTGAATGAAATTATTCCTTCATGGTTTTTTTCCATATTTGGTATTCACATGAATATCAATACATATTTGTATCATATTCAATCATTATAAAACATTTATCATCAAAGAAATTTTCCTTTACAGAAAGGGCACTCTCGAATTGAGATCTAGTCCTCCTAGAATCACTAGGATTTCCAGCTAGTTCCCCAAGTGCTTGGATTGTATTTGCTAACCAATTTGTCATCATGGGAATATTTTTATATGAAATTGAATAATCATTATCATACATATCAGAATAATAAATTTCATTAGTTCCTTCACTTACAACCAAATTTGGAGGAGGCGAGGAGGACTCTCCAATTTCTACTGCCACCATAGGATCTTCTTCGAACTGAACACTCTTGATCAGCTTGTATTGTTTGGAATATTCAAAATACCCAAAAAATAGGCACTCTTGGCTTTGGGGTTCCAAATCCCTCCTTTATCTAATGGAATCCTATCCCATGCCCTTGAGCCAAAAATCCTGAAATGAGACACATCTAGTTTGTTCCCACTCCAATATTTGAAAGGAGTAACTCCATAAATATACTTGTGAGGAACCCTATTCTAGATTTATCATGCAAATTTTATATCTTTAGACCAAAAATTTGGTGCCAAATTCTTAGACTCCATAATAGAAGTAGCCATCTCCTTGAGACTTCTAATTTTCCTCTCAGCCACACCATTATGTTGAATTTTGTAAGGAATAGAGTTTTGCATTTGGATACCTACATCTTCACAATAATTAATGAGCTCATATTTGACATATTCACCACCATTATTAGATATTCATATTAGATATGCATATATTGAGTCTCCTCCCATACTGGTTCTCATCCAAGGCCTTAAAAACCTTCAAGTGGTCAAAAACTTTAGACTTGAGTTTAAGGAAGCAAACCCAACAGTATCTGGAAAAGTCATCTATGAAGGTAAGGACATACTTGGATTGACTCATGAACATATGAGGAAAGGGATTAACAATGTCACTGTGGACAAGCTCATGAGGTGATGAGGTTTTCTCATGATTGACTCTCTCATACTTATGCTCTGGATGTTTTCCTAGAATGCAACCTTGACAGAATCCTATGGAAAACTTTATCTTTGCTAGCCCTGAAACCATATATTTTCCACACAAATCTAAAAGGTACTTATAGTTTAGATGACCAAACCTTTGATTCCAAATCTTGATTGCTTCATGAGCACGGGTGAGGAGAGAAAAGGGTTTATATAAAGGAATGAAGTGTGAGAACCTATAGACTGTTGAACTATGGTCCCTAAAACCTTTAAAAATGACTCTAACATTTGCAATATTAGATATTTCAACTTAATAGGGAGAGAAAACAACCTTATTAGGATACCTAGTGTGGGTCATTTGGTAGACTCACAAGATATTAGAAACAAGACATGGTACATAGAAAACATTATTGAAGGAACCATGGTAAAAATCAATGCTACCTCTACCCTTACATCTAGTTTTTGAGTTATCTCCCCAAAAAAAAATTGGACCCTTCAAATCATCAAGAGATTAGAAGGATTCCTTCCATGAAACCATGTTCCTAGAATCTTTAGAATCGATGATAAATGAAGGAGATATTACAGTGCTTGCAACCAAGGAATGTACTCTCTCCTTGTCTTCGAAACTGGATCCTCCTTGCTTCTTACTTGCGCCACCGAGAAGGGAGGTGGTGTTCATCTCCAATAGTTGAGTCAGCATATCAATATGATTCTTCATGCAAGAGATTTCAGGTTGAAAACCCTTAGAACAATATGAAGATTTTTTACCTTCACCTTTACCTTTCTTCTTCTAAAAGTTCTTCTTCTTGGAGTTTGAGGACTCCTCTTGAGACTTGGAATTTTATCCTTTTTTATATGGATTCCTTTTATACTTCTTCTTTCCTTTGGAATCAAAATTGGAATATCCAACAACCAAAGCTTGATCTTTGGAAGGTTTTATGGTGCCCATTAAGACCAATTTGTCTTTCTCCTAAGTCAATGATTCCTTGAAATATGCCAGTGAAACCATATTCCAATTTTCAACAGTCAAATTGGTGGCATGGAAGGTCACAACAAATAATGAGTATTCAGGACAAAGATTTGAAAGGATGGACAAGACTAGTGGTTCATCTTCTTTATCAATACCACATTGTTTCAAGTGTAAAACAAATGATTTGAATTTAGAGAAGTAGAATTGCAAGGATTTGAAGTTGTTGGAACTCAATGAAATCAACTCATTCTCCAGTTGGTGACCCATCATCTTATTTGTATTCCCAAACAAATCTTGTATATTCTCCCATACTTCATTCGGTGATGTAATACCATCAATATGAAATAGAAGGTCTCTGGAAATGTTGAGACATAACAGACCATATGCCTCATCTCTCCTATTATGCCATTTGGTATTATCTATTGCATTAGGCTCATCTTTAGTTTCTATGGTCACTCTATAGAGTCCTTTATTCCTCATCAAAATCTCCATCCTTTCCTTCCATTCAAAGTAGTTGAATGGAGTCAAGATGATTTGTTGATATTGATCCATTATTCAGCAAATGCACCCTTGAACAGATAGTCTGCACTCCCAATGAGTGATTTCAACCCTGAAAATTAAAATTGAAGAGGAGAAAAATAAATCTACTAAGGCTCCGATACCATGTGGAAATTAATCCCAAGATTAGAACAATTGAACTCATAAAATTGCTTGAAAATATGCAAGAAACACTCAAGAAATAGATAGAATATGTGATAATCCCAAAACTGTTTCATGTATTAATTTACAATAGACCTAATTAAATAGATATAGGATTATTATAAATTATATACTCCAAATATTCTAAAGCATTGGGATGCTACTCGAATCAATGCAAAATCATGCTTACTAAACTAGTCAAAATCCCCTATAGTTGCATAAAGCACTTTCCAAACTAGTCAAGATGCTCACGAATTCTATGAATGAGTAGGTAAAAATCATAAGTTGTGGAAAGTATAATTTATCATGCTTTTACATGAGTAAAATAAGGGAGTTCAATTGGTGCAAAAATCAAGGAATTCTACCTTAAAACTAGCTTTAGCATTTTCCTTAAATTTGCAGAAAAAAATGGAAACTCCTGAAAAATAAGAACTAAACACTTTCCAATATAAGAAGACTACATCATTGTCAAAATATTATCCAGGATCTTTCTAATTCATACTAGGAGGAATTTTGGGCATGTTTGACATTGAAAATGGAATTGGGTGCAAACTAGCTAGTGTAGGACCTAGGAAATTAATCAAAAAGATTAATTATTGTATTCTAAGTCTTGGGATGGGATTTGATTATTCCAACACTATGTACCCCTCTTCCATAGAACCCTCAAGTTTGTCCCTTTATCGAACAAATACCTTCAATTTTTTCATGTACCTCTCCAAGACGAACACCTAGCGACATGATACCAAACCAAATAATTCAACATCATCGACTAGGAGAATTATAATATGAACCTGCAAGTCCATGAAACTTGTCGATGATTCTTTCTCAAATATATAAACAATCTCAGTTATCTCTTTCTGCTACTGGGGAATGATATCAATTTAAATCTCCTTTAATGAGATTCGTCATATAAATTCAAATAGTTTAGATATGGAAAGCCTCAGGTCAATCGAAAATTTGTGGTTCACTCTCTGCCACATGAACAACAAATAATGGAACTACAAAGTAAACACAAAAAAAATAATTTCATTTTAACTTGAGTGGTAAAATATATAAATAATAAATAAAAACATTTTTTTGACATTATACGTACCCTTATAAGTTTGAGATGGTCATATGATTTTAAACCCAAAAAGTGTTAGTATGTTGTGAAGTAGCATCATAGAGTATACACATATAAATAATGCACCTTCATACTCATTAACTTCCTTTTCCAAATAAAGATAATATTTCTTCAAAATCTATGGGACACCACCTTTTTTTAAATGAAAAAGAGGGGCTAGATTCTCCTTTATTTACATGTCTTGTCCAATGCTTCTTTTTAGTATTTGAAGAAATAATATCTCTCCTGACAACCAACTTGTCACTTATTTGGATAATATGTGACTTAAACATGGAAAAGATTTCTAAATATATGCATGGGATCTAGTAAGTGGGAAATCTTAATATTTTCTTAATATGGTAGCTCATAAAATATCAATTTCCTTTTCATCTCTTTGGGCATTTTCTCAACATCATTGTCAAATAATTTGGCATCCTCAAACATAGGCTCCCCATTTGAATCGAAGATATCTAGAATTTTCGTCTCCTTTTGTCTGTCATATGCCCTAAGGAAATCAACTAGGAAATTTCTATCTTTTGTTTCCAGCCCATCCTCCATGATTTTCTCTCTATATTCCATTATTATCAATTCTTTCCATCACTCATCATCACTCACTCATGATTTATTCAATTCATTATATCCTTGATATATTTGTAAAGTGCTTTATTCACCTATGGGGATTTATCATATTTAGTAAGCCTGATTTATGAGATAGCATGAGTTGCCTTCTAGCAACTCTATTTTTCCCTTATAAGGATGTGTTTCAAATGTAATAATATAAATCATTATTTATTGATAATTCCTTAATGTGTGTTCATTATTCTTGTTCTCCTGTCCTTATGTTAATTCTTTGCAGTTCCATGTGAGGTTAATTGTGTGCATAGATTCCTAGCTTGTTTATAGAATTCTTTCCACCATCAAGGAGTTATAATTCTGACATGGTATTAGAGCTTTGGGAGCTTATCAAATAATCCTTCTTTTCATTTTTGTAGGTTTATTTTGTAGGTGCAACAACTTCAATATGGATTCAAAATTTCCTCTACTTTCTCCTTTCAGCTATTCTGATTGGAAGCCAAACATGGGCGCATACTTGAATAGGCAAAGTATCTTTGATGTATCCATTGGTGCAGTGAGCAAACTAGAGTCTTCTTAAGAGAATATTGACTGGATAAATGTTGTGATAGAGCTTATCGAATTATGTGTCTAGAAATGTCTCCAAATATAAATCATCTCATAGTTTCTACTGAGTATCCATTTGAGATTTGGAACAATTTGGACAAATATTTTAGTATGCATGAAGAAGAAGATGAAGCATGGATTGAAATCAACATCTCCTTATGTTCTCTCTCTCAAGAAGGCTCGATGTCTACAGTCTCTGATGAATTTTTTCATGATGCATAAGTAACTCATATAGTTCTTGTTGCTACCATTATTTTTTATTCAAATGCTTCCTCTTTCTATCAAGAAGAAAATATTGAAGACCCATATTTTTTTGTATCACTTGAAGTTGAAGATCTTGATTCATCTTCTTATGATGCTAATAATGAAAAATAAGTGACTGATGGAGCTTCCATTTCCATTGTTGATGACTCTCTCCCACATTCAGTGTAGTCTATGTCTTCTATCATGGATTATGAGATCCATGTGTGTTGGAGGAGCTAGTCGGCTTAGCCGACTAGACTCATTAGTCAACGAATTGTAGATTATGTCAACTTCATAGGTCGTGTCAGTTGGTTGAAATTACATGTGGTTATTATAACTATTTTTTAAAATGTATATATAGGTTGTTAAGCCAGATGGATACTTTGTTTGGTTTATTGTATGAACCCACATGTGTATTGAGTAATATAATATGTTATTCTGTCTACCATCCTTGTCTCTTGCATCTATTATGTTTATATGATTCTTTATATGTATTACTGGTAACCTTACAATCTAATTGATTACAACATTGGTTCTATTTCTGGAAGTAGATATACAAATGAAATGACTATGACCAGATGATCTCGGAGTAGGAGATTAAGAACTAGTGGGAGCATAAAATTGCGAACTATTTGCAGAATTACACCTAAAGAAACATAATGACTATTGTGCAAGCAAAGGAGAAGTTCTTCTCTGAGACACATGAGAATTTTTTTGATTTCATAACTAGGTCTTTGAAGAAGCTACTAGATGAATCTGCTAGAAGAAACTAAAGATAAAGAGTTAATCCAGAAATTGACAAGAGGAGGATGTACAAATTTGTCGGACTAGTTCAAGAGAATAACAGACATGTTTTGTGAAGAACGTGTTGTGGAAGAAAGGTTCTTTGTTCAAAGAATCCAAGAGAGGTTCTATAATGACTTCACTAAACACTTTATTTGTTCGTTACCAAATCTTTTGTTTAAGTTCCTGATCGATAGGGGCGCATGCCATATTTTTGAACCCCGTCCATTATAATCGAACTGCCATCTAACACCAACTGGGCGGCAAAGCAAAAAACGTGGGGAAATTTTTTCAAATAAAGGGAGTGCGAGTAATTTCTAAGAAAATAAACAGTTCCACTTGGGCTTACTAAAGTGTTCGACTCGACTATGGAGGGGTATATGGTAATGTTTTGGGGTAGAGTAGAGGAATTCTAGTCTACTTGTGAAGACACCATTGAAAGAAATGAAAAGTAGGGCCAAGAAGGAGATAATTTGGACAGTGACTCACAAAAGCACTCTAAATTTATAGAAGATAGAAAAAGAGAGAAGAGACATAAGATAAGGGAAGAGATTAGAGAGAAGGTGACAATGCTCTAGAGATGAATGACCACCAAAGTGACAAAACATGAGGAGAATCCACTAGAGTCAGGTCATGACTGATAGGAAGAGGGTGTAGATGAAGAAGTGTCACCGACGGAAGAATATTTGTGGATAGAGAAGTGTGAAGCTCTCCAAATTGATATATCCCAAAATATTAGACCTCGGTCTCCGATAAATTCTAACCAGAGTTCTCAAGTGTGGGACATTGTCGAAGAAGACCTAAGACTACGAGCTCACGAGTTTGCTGTATGGAGTCAACTAGACGACGAAGGAAATGGTGCCAACAATCTTGTCATTTTTTGATAAGAAGAAGGAAATTAGGTTACATTTTAGTCATACCCATCTAACTGTAGTATCCATCTAATCTACCTGGGACATGAAGGAGCACCCACCTAGCCAATAACAAGTTTAGATAATACAGAATAGTTAGATTCGCAAGAATGAATATCATAGTTGCAGCAGTTCACTTGGATATTGACAGAAGTATTCGACATAAATTGACAACTTTTTGAGAATGAACTGACAACTACAAAAAAAACCTCAGATGGAAAGGAAATTTCTATCGAATACAACTATGAACAAAATAGAGTTGCAAGAGGTATCCCACCACCACCCGTTCCAGCATTTCCTAAAGGAGAAACTGACATCGAATACATGGCTCACATCTCTGTAGACATCCCCCTCTACGAGCATGATGAAGATCCCATATGACATTGGTTCATCTGTGAGATGACCTAGGAAGTGAATGCTGTTACAAATGAGGATCGATAGATGGCATAATTTTTCAGTGCTCTGTGAAATTCGACACTTACATGGTATATGACATATACTGAAAAATGATGAATTCTAAGAAATAAGAAATTAAACAAGAATTTATACCATTCTTCAAGACTCTGAATGCGAAGCATCTTGCTACAAATAATTACTAATCCAATGGTTGGTTGCATGGCTTTTATTGAAGATTCGGATGCACATTAGATTGGACATGTTTAATACCTATGAAGATGCACTTACGAAGGCGTTGCAAGTCAAAATGGATGAGGACTACCTTTAGCACCCTGTTGATAACCATATCGAGGAACAATTAGATACAATGAGAAATCATTTCAGGATATAAATCTCAAGGGCCAAGATGCCTGGTGTACAAAATGCTCAATGGTCAGGAACACTAAGGAAAATTCCCAACAATACATTAGTTGACAAGATGTACACTTTGTTCAGTCGAAATGATTTTGCAACATCTTCTAGAAACACGTTTTACACGCGACAAAAGATTATTCGTTCAATATGAAGAATGAAAAATATTCCTGGTGTGCAATATGCAATGTCAAAAGACTCACAAAAATTTGACTACCACCTAATTTTGAAAAACTAATAGAACTACCATGCAGTCTACCAAACAAACGTTTTTGCACAGAATAATAACGATAACATTCCAAGGAATAACAATGACCAGAATGAGCAAAGAAATCAAAGGTATGCAAGCCGAAGGTATGACTACCAATACAATAATAATCATCGTGGGGGATGTGCAAGTTGAGGCTGATTCTTTGGGAATTAGGAAAACGGACTAGGACAACCGATCCAGTGCAACACATGCTTGAAAAAGGTACATTGGCATGCTTACTGTCCATACAAGGATCGAACAGACCTCAAGTTTTGTACCAGTTGTGGTGTTGGTGATCACTCTTTGTAGGATTGTCCCACCATGCTAGACAAAGTTAAGAAAATTAAGAATGTTAACGTCCTGTCGAGTGCTCAAAAGTGTGATGTTATTTGTACAAAGAAATTGCAAATAGTCACTAGACAAGGTACTAAAATTGGTAATGACAATCCTACAATAACCAAGATAAAGAACAAAGATGAATACCCTAATCCTGTAATACAAAATCAATTATATAACGATGCATCGAATATTTTTCAAGAATTAGCTACATAGTAAGAAAATGATGATAATCAATAAAAGATATCTCAAGAATGAATTAATATAATACAAAACGATAATTCCATTGCATAATTTATTGACTTATTATACAATATAAAGAGCAAATATGGCACGGATAAACAAGCTAAAGGCATTTGTATTTTAAACCAAAAAGATAAAAGTGATGTTGGCCCACTTATTGATTTATAAATCGAAGGATACCATGTTCGACAAGTCGTTCCATACTTCAAATCTCATGTAAACATTATGACAAGAGATACATGGGAACAATTAGGTAGACCTTGACTCAGTGAATCATGAATATATTTAAAATTATCCTACCAAGGAATCATTGAACCTATTGGTGTTTGGAAGAATTTCGACATGATGATAAAAGGTATTACCAAAAAAATTGATTTCGAAATCATTAACCCTAAGGAAGGATCCAACTCCTTTCCAGCCTTTGTGGGCTGGCCATGGGAAGGAAGATGAAGGCATCGATTTCACTGGATAAAGAAAGGATAAAACTTAAAGGAAATGGATAGAGACTAATTGTTCCTATTCATCCTTCATAAGGTGAACCATGGACATAACCCATAGATGAAGAAGTCGATGCGCGACAGCAATATCAAATACAAAACAATGAATACTATGTCGAACCAAATATATATGAAGAGCATCATTTAGGAAACCCGTATTTGGTTGGTTATAACTTAGATGTGGAATTATACGACTGGGAAATGGACAACTATGAACTACAAGCAAGGGCGTGGCTCTGATCTAAAGATAGACATGTTATAAGTTGTTGTCAATGTAGCGAAAACAAGAAAAATTTACCATTGGGTGCAATGCATAGATGATATTATTAAGAAAATTTGTGTAAAATGTCAAGAGGAAGGTGCAGCAATAAGATTCCCATCTCTAATCATATGGATCACAATGTACTATATACGACCTATTGGAGATCCACAATTCTTTGAGATGACAAGATTCGGTATGTTGAATTTCAAACAATTTTCCATGGATGGGAATCCTCAGGAACTAGAAACAGCCAAGGTCCTATTAGACAATTGTTTCCAAATTTTAAAAATCAAAACGACTAGATGGAGAGTACCACTTAATATTTGAATAATTTTTCCATCGATGACACATATCCAGTTAGAGTTGGACCACACTATAGTGCGGTTCATGCACAGAGCCACAGGAAAGGCTGAGCCTCTCGATTTTTATCCATCAGTCAAGGATATATTTGCATAACTAGATTGACAATCTAACGCTAAGATATCCATACCGGTAGTTGGAAAGAAGATTAATCAATCAATTATCTAGCCTTTGTCTAACTAGGAAAAAGAGGAGTACTATGGATTTCATCTTCATGTCAGCACTTTTAACCTGAAGGACACCACGATAGAGAAAGTAAACACCCTTCAAGTAGCTGTAGTACCAAGTCACTCTGAAAAACCCATTCCCAACTTTGTTTGCAAATAAAATACTCAAAAAAGTTGTAGGTCACGAGTGCTACTCATTTACATATGGCTTCTCAGGATATAATCAAGCACTAATTGCCAATGAGGATCAAAATAAAAAAAAACATTCGTGTGCAAATTTGTCTCATTCACTTATAAATTTATGTCGTTTTCTCTTAAAAATGCACCAACCATATTTTCAAGAATAGTGGTTCAAGCATTTCAGGAATAAATATACAAAACAATGGATGTATACTTCGATGACTGGACAATTTACATGATGTTAAAAGATCACTGCAAATGGATAAGGCTAATGTTAGAGATATGATGACAAATTCAACTATTACTTAATATAAAGAAATGTATCTTTGCAACCCCTATAGGAATCCTACTAGGACATATTGTATGCAAAGAGGGAATCAAGGTCGATTTCGCAAAAATAAAAATCATTCTCGACTTGAAACCTATAGATAACCCAAAACAAGGTAGAGTTATATTGGGGCACATAGGCTACTACAAGAAATTTATTTGTCATTATTCATGCATAACATATCCTCTAGAAGAGATACTATAAGAAAATCAGGAATATGAATGGATCAAAGAATGTGATACATCATTCGACACTTTAAAGAAAGAACTAGTAGAAGCACCTATTCTCTGATTCCCAAATTGGTCAGTGAAATTTCATGTACACATTGATGCATCCAGCATAGAAATCAATGCAATATTGACGTAACCAAGAGATGATGGAATGGATTTATCCAATTATTTACAGTAGCAGAAAATTGAACAAATATGAATGTAATTACTCCACGACAGAAACATAAGCACTAGGAATGGTCTTCGCAATTCAAAAATATAAACACTATTTGCTAGCTAACCCTTTTGTGTTTTACACCGATCACCAAGTATTGAAATATCTAGTAAATAAGCCTCTACATCATGGAAGAATATGTCGATGATTGCTATTATTTTAAGAATTTGAGTTTAAAGTTGTAGTTCAACTAGGAAGATTACATTTCAGACCTGACCACTTGTTGAGAATTGACACAGGGAGGATCTGACTGGAGTTGAAGATGACCTACCAGATGCACATCTATTTAGAATAGAATTTGTACCTACTGAACTAGAAGAAATAGCTCAATGTTTAGAAAGTGGACAAGCACCAAAAGGAGTGAGTGCAAAAAAAAAGAAAAATTTTAGTAATGAAAGTTGTGCCTTATATCCTAATAAATGGGTTCCTATATAAACTAGGCTTAGATGAGGTACTCCGTCGATGCATTCTGGAGCATGAAAGAGAAATCATAATGCATGAAGCACACTATGGCCCAGTTCGAGGACATTTTCAATATGAGACGACTGCTTAGAAAATCCAACAATCGGGGTTATGGTAGCCGACATTATACCGATATTGTTGAAAATTTGTCAGTAAATGTGACTGTTTCCAATGATTTAGTCGGCCTCTACCAAGAACTGAGATTCCCTTAATATTAGTAAACCCAAGTTTAACATTCAAAATTTGGGCAATCAACTTTATAGTACCATTCCCAATACCTGCTAGAAGGTCACGAATACACTATATTATAACAAAAGTCAAATATGTTACTAAATGGGTAGAGGAAGAACCTATCAAAACCTGTTCTAGTGAAGTAGCTGCAAAATTTATATACAAAAATATTATTACTATATTTCGCTGCCCACTGAGCTTAATCAACGAACAGGGGTCACACTTTATTAACAAAACTATTGCAGCTTTAACAGACCAGTTCAAAATTGAACATAGAAGGAGTACAACTTATCATCCTCAGTCTAATGGTTCAACTGAAGCATTCAACAAAACTTTAACAAGAGGTCTACCCAAAACATGCAATACACACAAACATGATTGGGATGAGAAAATTCCTGTTGTCCTATGGGAATGCAGAACTACATACAAACTCTTGAAAGATCATACACCATTCCAACTTGTTTATGGCCAAGAAGCACCCGTCCCTCTGTACTTTCGACAATAAACACCAATATTTGCTGACATATTGCACATTGATGTTGAATAAGCTAAGAAATAATGACTAATGCAACTATCTAAGATAGAGGAACATTGACTGATGGAAATACAACACCAACAGATCCAAAAATAACAACAACAAGCATGGCACAATCACAACATTAAAAATAAAAACTTGTCAGATGGAGACCTTACGTTGTTGTATAATAGTGAAGTAAAAGGGAAACCAAAAAAACTGCATACAAAGTGGACGGGACATTATATTGTTGAAGAAATCAATGCCAATGGACCAGTCTGACTAAGAACATTACAAGCAAAGGTATTTTGAAAACTTGTTAATGGTGCCCAACTAAAGTGGTACGAAAACTAAGGAAAATCTTTAAAAAAAAGATGTATCATAAGTGTTAACAAAAATTGGAAAAAAAATATAGAAAACTATAAAAAACTAAAAAAATAAACATAGAAAATAAAACGCTATAGAAAATAAAATGACAGGGACTTGGATAAAATATTTGGAAGGAAGTAGCGGAATACCATTCAAAAGAAATAATGACCAACAACATAACCATCGACACAACGAATACCTCCCATTCTACCGACATATTCACCATCATGATGCATATCGACAAAAAGAACGCCAAATGGTCCAATCAAGCCATCATGAGTATCAACAGATGGAGCTCCAAAACCAACGCACATTCAAAGAACCCTCAATAGAGTGTCCTTCATAGTCAAATATTCCATTAATATCTTCATCGTCCAGATCACTGCCCGCTCCACCTATAAATAACACACCAGATGAAGACCTCACATCATACTACAAAGAGCTAGAAAGACAGAGCTATCAGGCACCTGAGACCAAGATACTTGTGCAAGAATCATAGCACTTTACCAAAAAAATGACAACCAAAAAGGCTAGATCTGCAACAAATAAAATGAAGGGGATAGAAACAACCACAACCCCACTAGTACAAAGGCTGGAGAACTTTCATAAATAAATGGTTCAAGAATCATCATGGTCAAGATTATGGAAAGAGATCAAAAAATATTCATACAAAGACAATAAAATGATGGTAGAATCTCAGAAAGTGAACGCCAACACTCTTATGAGTTACGTAAATGCACCCTTCATGGAAATATTTGGGGGGACAAAGGAAATTATAGCATAATTCATTGTTAGTTGGTACCATAATGGGAAATTCTGTTTTGGAAAACCTGTCAAGTTATCCAGCATTATCATCTACAGACTTACTAGACTATCAAACAAATGTGAGCTAGTTCTCGTAAAAACAAACCTAGGGTTGGTTGACAAATTAATAGGAACTCCAGCAGGGAATAACTCTAGAGGAATGATGATCAGACAAATTCAATGCAGTACACCCAAGATAGTGGAAAAAATGATCTCTTTGGTCCTAACAACTACAGGGCATGGCTCTGATCTAAAGACGACATGTTATAATTTGTTTTCAATGTAGAGGAAACAAGAAAATTTTACCATTGGGTGTAATGCCTAGATGATATTATTAAGAAAAATTGTGTAAAATGTCAAGAGGAAGGTGCAGTGTAATGTCCCGGTTTTGACCCCATTTGGATGATGTATATATTGTAATTAATCATGCTGAGGAGCTAAAGGCAAAAGCCACACCATTGATTTGGTTGTGTATGTTTCGGCAATGGGGATAGTTGCTGATGGTATGTCATGTTATCCAGCACCTTATAATTTGACATCATGTAAATACACACATCAAATAAAATAAAACACAATCAGCTATGGCAGTGCAACATTGAAATGAAAAGGGCATGGTTCCAAAGGATAAGGGGTGGGGGATGTCAAACCTTGGTTATAGGGGAAAAACCCATGTGCTTTATCACCTTGTTTGATTTGCCACCTTTCTTGCCTCACCCAACCTCTTCCAACCTCTTTAATGTTCTGTTGGGTAGTTGGGCAGTTATGGCGGAAGTGGTGGTGGCTGTGGCAGGACTCTCAGTCCTTTTCCCACACGCCCACTCCACCCACAATTGCCATTCTTCCCCTCACGCACTCTTCCCCTATCGGTTCATCTTCCTCATGCGCCTGGCCTTCACCTCCACCGCTATCTTCTTTGTGGTCTGTTTTCCTGCTCGCGCAGAGGGTCATGGTCTGTTCATGCTCACGCATAGGGACTCTGCGGCGGTTTTGCTCATGCTGGGAGCAAGAGAAATCATGGTTACTTCTTGGGATCCTCGAGTGGAGGAGCTATTCACGCTCAGGGACTGTGTGTAAGTTCCCTTACTGATTTGCGGCTGTGCATTTGTTTTCCTCCGTGTGTTGCGATCTGGTGCAAGTTGCACTCATGCACAGACTATTTGGGGCATTTTTCCCATGTGGTGAGGTGTGCTCACTGATTATGTTTTGAGGCTGCTATCTTCCCCCATTTTTGCTGGCTGTGAGTTGTGTTTTCTCACGCGACTGTTGTTGGAAAAGGCATGACTGTTGGCTTCTCCTTTGTTTGGGACTGTGTAAGTTGCCAGTCGTTACCTGGAGGAATTGTGTGTGCTGTGGGCTGTTGATTTCCAATCTGTTGGCTGAGTTTCCCTATTTTGGGACTATGGATTGCTGCTATCATTCATTGTGTGTTTGTGGTTGCTAATATACCCTGTTTTGGGTTGGTCTTCGGACTGTGCTAGCTTGGCCAACTGTGGAAGGCCTTGTAAACCCGGCGGTGCTAGTTTGGCTGAGTGTGTCCCTTGGCTATGTGTAATCCTGCATTAACTCTTATCCTTAGAGGAATCATGCCCAGCTTGGGGGTGGCAGTGTGCTGAGATATTGATGAGCACGCTAGCCTATGGTTGTGTGGAACGTTGCAGCGACGTAGCTGGTTGCGGGTGATTTCTTCATTGAAAGATAAGTGCTGATGGTTACTTCATCTCTGCAACTTATATACTGTTTCATGAGAAATGATGAACATGATTAATGCTGGAATTTATGTTTTCTTCCGCTGTATGATTAAATAATTATGCATTGATTAACTGTGCATGTAAAATGAGGGATTGTGCATCCTTTTATGCATCATGTTATCCTGTTAAATTTCAGCATTAATCTCTTTTGTTTCTGTTCATGGGGCTGTTTTCCCAGCTATATTTGGTGATCGTCGCATCCTCTTCACCGGTCTGAGGGATGGGGACGTGACATGCAGCAATAAGATTACCGTCTCTGATCATATGGATCACAATGTACTATATACCACTTGTTGGAGATCCACAATTCCTTGAGCCGACAAGATTCGGTATGTGGAATTTCAAACCATTTTCCATGGATGGGAATCCTCAGGAACTAGAAGTAGGCAAGGTCTTGTTAGAAAATTGTTTCCAAAATTTAAAAATCAAAACAACCAAATGGAGGGTACCACTCAATATTTGAAGAAGTTTGCCACCAAGTACACATATCCAGTTAGAGTTGGACCACACTATAGTCTGGTTCATGCAGGGAGCTATAGGAAAGGCTGAGCCTCTTGATTTTTATCCATCAGTTGAGGATATTTTTCTATAACTAGACCGACAATCTAAAACTAAGATATCCATACTGGTAGCTGCAAAGAAGATTAATCTGTCAATTATCTAGCCTTTGACTGACTAGGAAAAAGAGGATTACTATGAATTTCATCTTCATGTCAACACTTTTACCCTGAAGGACACCCCAACAGAGAAGATAAACACCCTTCAAGTAGCTGTAGTGCCATTGACGCGACAACAAATTGAACTGGCACAATAGAAGGAGGAGATAGAGAAAACAGATGAGGAAACTTAGTCCGACAACTTATCGTTGGAGTATGCTATGATAGAACAGAACATCTGTCAACTAGTTGCTGAAATATCTAAAGCTCGAAAGAAGAAAATAAATCTGGTTAAAGGAAAAGGGAAATGCATACTTATTCTGTCGAAATAATCTGATGATGAAGATAAGCTACACACTAGAGCTGGTGAAATATTAAAGGATGCTACTAAGAGTAATATATCTGTGAAGACCAATTCAAAAATTTCATCGAAGAAGAAGCAAAGAATCCAAGAGAAAAGAAGGTAAAAATCATTGCTTCTCCTAAAGTTGAGTCTTTTGATTTAACCTTCACTCCACCACCTCCATCCCCAACCCAAATAATCCAAGAAGGCTTACCAACCTCAACATCTGTTACACCAACGAACATATATATGCAAGCATTATATGAAAAACTACGAACAAAATTTGATAAAGATGTCGACCTACAAGAGTTTATCAACCAGCTTCCCAACCTTTTCCTTTTTGTTCAGTAACTGAATATAACAAAACTAGTTGTCGATTTAGGCACCTCACAACAAATTCTCGATATCCCCCCACTCCCTGACCAACCACAAAGTTCTGTACCAAAACCATAGATTGTGGGAGTCATTAAATCGACATTTTAAAGAAATCACGACAAAACTTGTGAAGTTGTGGTATCACAAATATCATCATTCATACCATCCACTCAAAATCCCTTACTTCCTATTAATGAAGAAGATGAAGGAACCATCTCAGATGAACTTGTCAAAAATGACCAAGTTAAAGTATTAGCACTAAATCAAGAAATGATCAACCTTATAGAATCTGTCGAGCCTAGTGAACCTGTCGACTCACCACCAGTGGCCGAAAACCCTCTACCGATAGATACTATCCCAAACCCTCCATCAACTTTAGAGAAACTACCATCACCTACACCTCTTTCAGCCACACTCCTCTCCTCCACACCACCTTCACTTACATCGCCATCTACTACACCCTTCCCCAAAACATATTTACTATTCCTCGATATACCACGAAGTACCATAGAACGTCCATAGCATGTTCCATCACCGACAGGAGCATCTGAACCAGAAAATAGAGATCAAGAGTGACGCAAAAGAAAAGAAAGAAAATAAAGAAATAAAAAAGATAAATAACAACAAAATCAAGCAGAATTGAGACAACACCTGCCATCATCAGTTATCCACCTGGTTCATTTAGGATTGACCACTCTAGTGGATACAAAGAAGATCCACGATGAAGAGATAGACCAACTAATGGAGGCACTAAATAAAAAATCAAGACTAATAAAACAAAGAAAGAAGGAACAAATTGAAAAACTCAAGATAGAACAAACAAAATTTCTGGCAAGATGCAAGAATCTTGCAAGACAAGTCATCCAAGTACCAGAAGGAGTTGAGATCGACAAACCATTGGAACAAGCATACCAACTATCTGAAAGTGTCCTATCAAGCTTCCATGCACAGTTACAGGAAAAGAAGGAATAATAGGTAGAAGAGACTTATGTACTATTGAGATATCAGTATATAGCATTCTCAGAAGCTCATAAAGTATTGAAAGAACACATTGAATAATCTATTGTCACAAAGGAAGTACTGATAAATTGGTTTACCCATTATGGACAAGTATTTTAGTAGGTGTGGGATATGCACAAGCTCATTAAGTCACTACAAAGCCGACAAGGAAGCACATAAGTGACTGAGAAGACAATTCAGGATCAACTTGTATTAGAAACAACAAAACTAGACACATTAGATAAACAAGCACACTAGTGGATAAGCCAGGTCAACCCCAATCTATACATCCTCGACAAGATTTGTTCACATATGAAAATACTACTAGATACCGCTAAGGAGAGAGCACAACTTCTAGGCTCCGACATGAGCAACATTGTGGACTTGTCGATACAACAGAAGATGTTGAACGTGTAGAGTCTTAAAACCTTAACCATAGATATCCAAAAGGAACTCTACACTTGGGAAGAGTGCCAGCATCATTTAGTAGTTATATCAGAAGCTATTGTGGAATTTTTCATACAGAAGCGACCATCAATTTGACAGCACAGTCCATGAAAAAACACTATAAAACACTACTCAAGATAGGAATTTTGGCATCTCCCTATTTCTTCATGACGAATAAAGATTTTGTTCCTAGGGGAGATGTTAGAAGAGCTAGTCGGCTTAGTCGAATAGACTCAGTCATCGACTAATTGTATATTAGGTCGACCTCATTGGTCATGTCGGTTGGTTGAACTGACAAGTAGTTATTATAACTGTTTTGTAAAATGTATATATAGGTTGTTGAGCCATATAGATACTTGGTTCAGTTTATTGTATGAACCCACATGTCTATTGAGTAATATATTATGTTATTCTGTCTACCATTCTTGTCTCTTGCATTAGTTATGTTTATATGATTCTTTTTGTGTATTATTGGTAACCTTGCAATATGATTGATTACAACAATATGCCATATCTTTCACACCTTGTGCATACCTCTCTCCTTGATGGTGCACAACTCAATGACATCATGGATGTTTGATTGGATAGATCAAGTATTATTTGTGTCATACCACTCACACTACTTGATCTCATGCAATTCTTCATCTCCTCCTTTGTTTTTGGCATCAATACTCAGAGCCTCCTTGAAAATTTTGAACGTCTCTTTCTTTCCTCCTTTCATACTTCTACCACAAAGGATTCTTTACTAGTTTATTCTATAGAAGAGTCTGATGATGTGCTAGTTTGGGTTATTTTGGATACCTTGGAATATATATCAACCGATGGATTATCATCATTCACGTCCCTGATCCTAATCCTTGTCATGTTTCCTACATGATCACATGCACACATCCTCTTAGTGTAAATGAAGTTGGAGACCTTATGCATTCACTTGGACACTTATTTCACCTATTTGGAGCTGATTTCATCTTTATTGGTTTGAATTTCAAGCCATCACATAATATTTGAGATAATTACAAATCTCAAGAGATTTCATCCCTGCTTACACATCATTGGGTCTCTGTTGTTCTACATGGCCATAGTTTCCATCCTGCAGTTGTTCTTGATCCAGGTGAGTAGTTTTCTCTTCTTCCGAAGAAGAATATTCCTCCATACATCAATAGTAGTTCAATATTTTTGGTTTTCCTTTGATGTCCTTTCTTGAGGGGGGATTTTCCCCATGTTGTTTTCCCTCTTTCCTTAGTTATTTGGACAAAATAATTGTAAAGGGTGACCATAACCTTGTTGTTGGGCCTTATATTTATCTATATTTCAGATTATTTCAAATAAATCCATCATAAAGTAAGACTTAAAATGTCATATCCCCATATTTTTTGACATAAACGTGTTAACCATGCCCTACAACTTAGGGGTTAAAAGATGCATTAATTGTCTCACCTAGGGAATTTTATCCAAATATTATTTATGAGACTTATACTTAGTTTAATTTTTATTATTAATTAATTATTTTGCAAATAACATGTGGAATTGAGCTTTCCATGTCAGGAGGGCATAATTGGAAAGCCAACTTGCCCAGTGAGAGATTTAGAAAGTGACAAGAGACTGAAAAAAAAAATTAGAGGAAGAAGGAAAGTGATAAAAGCTATGAAAAAAGAAGTTAGATCTAAAAGGAAACATCATACCAAAGGAGGGCGTAGTTTCCTTTTGGATACTCAGAAAATCTGATATAGGAAAATAAGGAAACATTTGACAAAGGAGGGCGCAATTTCCTTTTTGGAGACTCACAAAAGTTGTCATTGAAAAAGTAGAAAACATTGTCCTAAGGAGGGCTCAGTTTCTAAGTTGAATGGATGACTTGGATAGGGAAACATCTTCACATGTCCCATACTTTCCAATTACTCAAGGAGCATGCATGACTTGGACAAGGTTAGGGTTTCAAAGTGGATGAATTGATCTCACAAGTCACGTATTACCTATACCTACCAAACAAGTCACCAATGATTTTATTAAAGGACAATTAGAGATCATTTACTTAGTTTGTTTAAAGTATATTTTTTAATTTATTGAATATTAAGCTTCATTACTGATTGGCGAGTCTCAACCTATTGGTATATGTGCCCCAAGTCGTTTCCTTCCCTTCCCCATTCTTCTACATCCCATTCATTTATCATTGTAGGTGTGGATCGTGTTAGTGCTAGAAATTGTTCCTAAACTACCACAAGAACAAGCTAACACAATCTCAAACAGAAAACATAATCAAATTGGTTTTTAATGGTTTTGTTTAAAACTTTATCAACAAGGAGGTAAAACATAAACAAGCTAATACATAACTAAATCATGAACAAGTTTAATAAACTGGGGATCAAACAAATCTCAATAAACCATAAACATTACACATGAAATACTAATTCCACCCACAAGATAAAAGCATTTGCATGAATAAAACCTTTAAACAAGAAATGAAATTCTATGTTGAGTAATCAACTAGATCATAAATGAAACTAGCATAACAAGTACAAAAGGCTTATCAGTTTGTATATAATCAATAATAGTCATCAACTTAAATATGATTTATCCATCATTAGCTTGAGATATCACAGCTTAAAAGCCTCTCCTTGAGTCAAAATTTGAACCCTACCTCTATCTCCTTTCCTACTTTTATCCTTCTTTCATCTAAAATCGTTGCATAACTGACTAAACTAAATTTTAGGTCAGGATTCGAAATAGTTACAAAGATCATTGTCTTTTCAAAAAAAAAATATTAACTATTACAAAAATAAACCGACACCTATCACTAGTAGTCCTCATAGGTTTTTGGCTGCCTCAGCTAACAATGCAATCCCTTCTAAGGCATGTGACTTCCTTTTAGTTCTCTGGTGCTCTGCTTCCAAATCTTCAATCTTCTTTGACATTCTCTCATTCTACTGGGTCAAATTTTGAATTTTTTGGTTCAATTCCTCAAATTGGCTTTGAGTCTATCTATTCCTCTTTAAATCTTCCTTTGAAATATAAATTAACTCCTGGTAGTGTTTGTTTATGTCATCAAGATCCTCCCTTAGTCTCCTATTATCCATAACCAATCGCTCATTGGTTTCAATTAGATAACCAATATCGTATTTTCATTGCTTCGCAACCTTCTTTAAGTTATCTGCTTCTGAATCTATTCGCATTCCTTCCTACAATGTAGAAGCTTTGTCTGATAGCCATGGGATATTCATTTTCCTAAAAATTAGGTCATCATCTTCCTCATTCTTGACTGCTTCCTCTTTAACAAGAACTTCTGGAGACCTAAATTTTTCAGTGCTGAAATCTATTAACAGTTCTGCTACCTTATTTTTTCCTATAGATGACTCTAAAATCACTGAATGCTCTTTCTTAATATGAATTTTTTGATAACTAAAGTTTTATTCTTATTCCATGTCTTCTTGAGATGAAGAATATTCAATCACAACGACTTTCTCCTTCATTAATATAGGGTTTAGAATATTTTTCATGTTCAGTCTCAGTTTGTTTTTGGCTCTTATTTTTTAATCTCCACCTTGTTCCTATTTCTCCTAACATTACCAATGCTTTTCCCTAAAAATTTACAGTTGAGAGTTGTACAGCATCAACCTTGAATCCTGCTACAACAGACTTTCCTTTAAACTTTTCATTTGGAACTTTCATATTATCATCTTTTTCATTTGGAATTTTTAGATTATCAGCTTTCAATTTAGCTGGAACTGAAACCTCTGTCATGCTTTCTTTTACATCCATAAAATTATGATTTTGTTCTAATGAAATCCTCCCATATTCTTGATCTAAAACATTTCTTTGTTCCTCTTCTGTATTATCTGAAATCTGTTCTTGATTACCATGAAACACTTCTCTTACCTTTTCACATACAGGCTCTTCGAATTTTTGAGTTCAACATTCCTCCTAAACACTGTCTTTTACCATCTCGTTAATGACTTCTTTCTTTAACCTTTTTATTAGACTATACTGCTTGCTCATCTGCCTCTTTTTGGGTTGGTCCTCTTTTTCATTGTGGAAGCCTGACCAAAACAAGAAATAATCCCAAGTTTTTCTCTTCTTCTAAAGGACAGTGCAAACATGCAGCTTTATTAGTCCATGATGAAAAATAGATTGTTGTGTATGATCACTATGCCCTTTTATCCTGTTTGACATCTTTTGCAGGATTTTCAAAGAGAAACAGGGTAATTTCATCCTAGAATGTTGATTTAAATGTTGCAGGAATTTGACATGATATTTGAAGACCATGGCAAATCTTCCTTCACATGTGATGTAGTTTTGTAAAATTTTAATGGCTTCGCTCCACTCAGTCTTAAACTTGTCTAATTGTACACCTTTCCCCCAATCTAGATTTTCAACTTTAGGAAAGAGGAAATATTTTTGATTGAAGGTGAAGGGTATTTTCTTGAACCAGAACTCTCCCTCATTTGCTATGCATGTGGCTTCTACTATCAATTGTCTAGTTAATTCAAATTTAAGGATGTCAAATGAAATTTTGTCTTTATCAAAACCCTCAGCAAATCCATATGACACTTCTAGGTTAAGGCCATTGATTCTTTGAAATAAATCAAACCATATAGGTCTTTGAAACATTGCTGCACAATCAGGAAAACTTTCTACCCAGCTTGTATCAGTGGGTTTGGCTCTGTTAGTTTTACCACTTTTCTTCATTTTTTGCATTATAACCCTACACTGTGTATTTCTTTACACCAGTTCAAAAATATTCAAAATGGTTCTCTACAACGATGAAATTAGCAGCCAAGCAAATTTGTAACAAATAGGTTTACGAATTTTCAATAATCCAACAAAACCAACAGTGTGTCGATGTAGACCACGAATCTGTCAATGATTTTAGTACCTAGTTATACAGCTGTCATGATGATGAACTGAACTCCTGAATATGCACCATTATATCTTCGATAAATGTTCAAAATCCTTCAATATTTTATTCTGCAACCGCCACGATCTCCAACTGCTTCCTTCAATCATTTTACCAAATGAAAACCTGACGGGTATGACCACGATCCTTGTAGATTCTCATACACCAATTATAATCATTACTGGGTTTTGAATATGCACTATCATAAGTGTCCAAAAAATTCCACCAATTTCAATTTCAAATAGCCACAATTCTCCTCAATAATCTTTGCCTCCTCTCATACACTTGTCATAATGATCAATGGGCTCTAAACACGTATCATTCTATCCTCATAGGTGTTAAAAGTATCCTACTATATTCAATTACAAAGAACCACCATTATTTGCCATAATTTCACAGGTTCGAGATTCTTGTAGTGCCTTTGTTCGTTGACTTTTGACCCTGCGCTATAGGAATATTGCTTTTGCATATTTTTTAACCAAGTCTTAAAAAAAAAGGTTAGTCATAAGCTAAAAAATTGAAATAAACTTTATTCTAAGTTTTCGAGACCTTAAATATATATATATATTAACTAATAAGCCCAACAAACAAACCTTAAAACTAAAATAATCAAATAATAAAATCATTAAAAGCATTAAATTAAACAAAAAGTACTGATTGCCAAAAATTCTCAAAACCAACTTAAAATGTAAAGTCATAGCAAACCAATTCTTTGAAAAAAATAAGACAAATAAGCTAAGAACAACATCTACTTATAACATCTGGCTCTTGCTGCGGGATGAAAGCCTCCTTGTGAGGTTTCAATAACCTGTAGATTAGTTCCTTCCGTCCATTCAACTAAACCTGTCTACTACTCTGCTAAAATTCCATTGGGCTATGGAGTCTTTATTCAATCTCTTTCACACCAATATATATAATGAATGACAAGCCTCTTACCTTCATGTTAGAATTTTATCATTTAAGCTAGCATTATATTAGGATATTTAACTAATAGAATAAAAAGAACAACAATCAAACACAAGAGAAAATGAAAACAATCTTTTTCCTCGGGGAAACCATAAATGGAGGAAACCCCACAACTTCCTCAGAGATAGAATTAGCACCAAAAGTAAAACCCCAAAATAGTAAGATGATATCCTGACAATAGTAGCCTCTTTCTTTCTAGCCCCAGCAACTTCTTCTCCCTCATCTATGCACTACAATTGAGTGTGAGTGAGTGTGTGATAAATAGAGAGGCTTACTCTCTATTTTAACTAATTCCCAACTTGACAATAACTCACTAGGGCCGACTTCTCTAGGAGAGTCTAATAACCCTAGGTCCCTGGAACTGTGGGGAATTTAACCCTTGAACAATAGGAGGGTTACCCATAATGACTTGACATGACTTGTTTACATTATTGAATCTCCTGATAGGAACATCGGGGCATGACATGACTCAAATACATTACAGAAACTTCTCGGAATAAACATTGGGGTACAAGACATAAGATATACAAGTGAATACATTCTGAAGTTACAAATACATCAACACCCCCTCTTAACTAGCAAGGTATTCTCTCAACACAATTTGTTAGCACGAATCTTCTTCTCTGTCTCATCTAGATCATCAATGATTTCTCATCATCTTCTTCTTCAAGTCATATTCATCTTGATATGGATCATCACTACTGGATCATCTATGCTGGATCATCTCTATTGGATCATCATCACTGGATCTAGATCATCATCACTCAGTCATAATCATGGGTGATATCTCTTGATTCTTCCCATCATAGGAAGTTCTATAGATCCAACCCTTTTTCATGTTGGATGTACATCTACAGAACCAGTCCTTTTTCATACTGGATGTATCATCACAGAGCTAGTCATTTTTCATACTAGATGTGGCATCTACATAGAGCCAGTCCTTTTTCATATTGGATGAGTCTTCACAGAGCTAGTCCTTTTTCATACTAGATGTGGGATCTACACAGATCCAATCCTTTTTCATACTAGATGAGTCTTCACAGAGCTAGTCCTTTTTCATACTAGATGTGGGATCTACACAGAGCCAGTCCTTTTTCATATTGGATGAGTCTTCACAGAGCTAGTCCTTTTTCATACTAGATGTGGGATCTGCATAGAGACAATCCTTTTTCATACTGGATGAGTCTTCATAGAGCTATTCCTTTTTCATACTAGATGTGGGATCTACATAGAGCCAGTCCTTTTTCATACTGGATGAGTCTTTACAGAGCTAGTCCTTTTTCATACTAGATGTGGGATCTACATAGAGCTAGTCCTTTTTCATACTAGATGTGTCTTAATAGAACTAGCCATTTTTCATGTTGGATGTGGGATCTACACAGATCTAGTCCTTTTTCATACTAGATGTATCTTCACAGAGCCAGCCCTTTTTCATGCTGGATGTGGGATCTACACAGAGCTAGTCATTTTTCATAGTAGATGTGTCTTCATAGAGTGAGGCCTTTTTCATGCTGGATGTGGGATCATCACATACATCTGACAATGGAAGGAACCAATCCTCTCACCATGTCACATCTCTTACATCTGACCATGGAAGGAACCAATCCTCTCACCATGTCGGAAGGGCACAACACTTACACTTACATCGGAACATGGAAGGAACCAATCCTCTCACCATGTCGGAAGGGCACAACACTTACATCTAACCATGGAAGGAACCAATCCTCTCACCATGTCAAAAGGGCTCATCACAGACTCATCACTTCCTCTTAGTAGGAATCTCGATCTGGAGAACACCAAGATTCTCCCTGAAGTACTCAAACTTCACCCTAGCCAATGGCTTAGTCAACACATCAGCTATCTATTTGTTCGTCGCAACATACTGGAGCTTCACTGCTCCTCTCTGCACCATATCCCTGATATAGTGATACTTGATCTTGATATGCTTCGACTTGTCATGGAACACCGGGTTCTCTAACAACTTCACACAACTCTGGTTGTCGCAATATATACAAGTAGCATCTAACTGGAGATCAAATAAATCAAACAGTAGCTTCCTCAGCCATACTTCCTCACAACTAGCTGAAAAAGATGTGAAATGCTCTACTTCAGCTATACTCAGTGCCACACAAGATTACTTCCTGCTAAACCAAGAGATCACACCTAATCCCATACTGAAGTAGCACCCTGAAGTGCTCTTCCTATTGATGGCACTGCCTACCCAATCTAAATCAACATAATCCTCCAGGTTAATCTTCTGATCAACCTTATACTTGAGCCCATAATCAACAGTGCCCTTCAAGTACCTTAGAATATGCTTTGCAGCAATCAAGTGAACATGTCTCGGATTTGTCAGGAACTAGCTCAAGGTGTTCATAGTAAAGCAAATATCTGGTCTTGTATTCATCAGGAACATCAAGGAACCAATCATCTGACGATACATCATGGAATCAACTGACTCAAATGAAGCATCACTCAATAGCTTCAGGTTCGATGCCATGGGTGTGGTTAAGGCCTTGCATTCAATCATCCCAAATCTCTTTAGGATCTCTACTACATACTTCCCTTTTCTGAGTAAGATTCTGTCTACATTCTCCCACACCTCCATGCCTAGAAAATAATGCATCATACCCAAGTCCTTCATTTAAAAATTGGTAGCAATCTTTCTCTTCATAGCAGCAATCAACCCATCCATACCTGTTACAAACATATCATCTACATATTGTTAAATTTCCATATGCTTAGCTAAGACATCAGTATTTCATTTCATTTTCATAACAAAAGCATATAAACAAGATCACTGAAAGATAGACAAGCACAACCATACAAAAGGACATAAAGATTTATCCTGGGAAAACCCTAAAGGGAAAAACCCAGTAAAATATTTCTTAATATAGATGCCCCAAAAAGATAAAAGATAAAACCAGCAAGGAGATCAAAGCATGATCCTCCTCCTTCTCCAGCTATT
>LPNX010039660.1:54986-141276 GCA_001517045.1 Pseudotsuga menziesii | reverse complement strand
TTCCACACATGGTTCAAATCCTCAAGAACCTTTGCTCTCTCTTCAGATGATTTCAGTTGCTCTACATGGGTCCAGTTTTCACCGTGCAGCTGTTTATATTTCTCATTCAGTTGAGTGCATTGTTATTCTTCCAAAGTGGAAGATTCCTCCAGACATATTCATTTAGTTTGGATTCAGAGGTTCACATGCATAGTCTTAGGATGCTGCTGCATAGAAGAACCAATTCTTGATTTACTGCTTAGTTTGAGGGGGGGTATTTTTCCCATGAGGTTTTCCCTGTTTCCTTGGTTATATTAAGTAGTTAATTTATTGTACAAGGTGACCTATGGCCTTTTTTGCTGGGGCCCTATAATTTTTATGCATCTATGTTTTCTAACTCTTCCTGAGTATAGCTTAAGGGGGGGTGTTGGAGACATTTACCATCATACACACTCTTTTTGGCCAAATTGGCCTAGTTAAACCACTATCCTAAGTATAATTGACATTAATTTACATTAGTGTAGCATTAATTACCATCATCTAGTCACACCCACGCCTACCTATAGTCAAGGAGGCTAACTTAGCCTTCTCCTACAGTCAAGGAGGCTAACTGGAGCACTCCGAGGTTTATCTGAATGATATTAATGCACCTAATTGCTAATTGGTGGTTACAATCAGTTCAACCAATCAATTAAGGTGCCTCATATCATTAAATATATTATTTAATGATCTGGATTCAACATGGTGCCTCCACCAACTTCTGATGGTCAGTTCAGCTTCAGTTAACCTCATCGGGGTTCATTGAAGTCATGGAGCACTAGAAATTGATGGTTGGCTTGCTATGACATGTGTTTGATCTCCTTCAATTGAGATTTAGTCATTTATTGCACTCCAACTTCAGTTACAGTTTGGTGAGTCAATTAGGGTTTTGGTCAAGTGGTTAACTGAGTGTGAACCAATGGTTGAGAGTCAGTTAAGCTAGACTCACTCACTGAATTTGAACTATCTCCTTAGGTATTTGAATTCTTCATGGAGTTAAGCTATTTCTTGACATTGGTATTGTAACCATTCATTGTTTATTAAATATACAGAAAGGAAACCAATTCCGGTTTCGATTAACACCATTTCATGAGTATTTGTTGATTATTCTTTCATGAGATTGATTCTTAGTTCCTAGATCATGTGCAAGAATTAATAGGCTGCTCCACATACACTTCCCCTTCTACTACACCATTCAAGAAAGCATTCTTAACATCCATCTGCTGTATCTCCCATTTCATCACTGTAGCCAGAGCAAGTACTTATCTAATGGAAGTGTATCTGGCTATAGGTGCAAAAGTTTCTTCATAATCTATTCCTTCTTTCTGGGAGAAGCCACGAGCCATGAATCTTGCTTTATATTTTTCTATGCTACCATCTGTAGCATGCTTGATCTTGTAGATCCATTTGGAAGTCAATACATACCTTCCCTCAGGTCTTGGGACAACATCCCAAACATCATTCTTCATGATTGATTGGTATTCTTTGATCATAGCATCCTTCCATTCTTTCTTTTCTATTGTTTCTTCATAGTTGGAAGGTTCTTTATCAATGAAATAACATAATAAGGATAAATAACTGGAACAAGACCTCATTATTTTTATTTCTCTGTGTGATTCTTCTAGAGCCCCTTATCTTTTTGCACCTTGGATAGCTTCTCGTACCTGTTTGTGCCAGAAATTGTTTCCAAGGCTAAAGAAACAAGCCAACACAATCTCAAATAAAACTGAATAAAGTAAACTAGGTTTAGGGTTTCTGAAATGTTTTCTTGGTTGTAAATTTGGTGACCAACAGGGAATACACTCATGAGCTAAACAAGAACTGAATCATAAGCCAGTAAAGACAAAATGCATAATATAATCAACAAGTATCAATTAGAATATAGTCTTAAAGTTCATCTAGGACTGACAAGCATTACAAGTAAAGAAACCCTGAACCAGTAATGAATATATCAGTCAAGTAGCTAAACAAACTCAAAATGAAGCTAAAACATATACTGAAGGGTATAAAGTGTCATATATTTCATAATCTATCATCAACTACATATAAAAGTTATGATACTTAGCTCACAAATAAGTCCAAAATAGCTCCTAAAGTTCTCCCAAAAATCGAACCCTCTTTCTGTCTTTTTCCTCGATCTAAATACTATTCCTCAATCAGAAATCAGTTAGTGTTTAAAACCTAACTGTCTCCAGCTAACTACTCGATGAGATAAAGTCAAATTACAATTTACAAAAATAAAATATTTTTCTAAACATAGTAAACAATTGACTAACTAAAGTGTTTTTCAAAAAAAACATAACAAATAACTGACTGACTAACAACTCAAAGGTCCTCTGCAGCTTCAGCTAGCAATGCTATTCCATCTAGAGATTGGGCTTTCTTCTTGGCTCTTTTCTGCTCATCTTCCATCTCAGCTACCCTTTTTGTGAGTTCTTCATTTTGCTTCTGTAGAATTTCAACATTCAGCTTCAAATATGCACAGTGCAAATCAGTGGTTGTCTTCCTCTTCAAGGCTTCCTTGGACACTGATGTCAGTTCTTGATAGTGCTCATTAACTTCTTGCAAATCTTCTCTAAGCCTTCTGTTTGTCAGTATCATCCCATCATTCACCTCCTGCATGTAGTCCATTTGATGTCTGTATTGTTTAATAGTTTTCTGTAGGTTTTCCCTTTCTGAATCAAATGGTCTCCCTGTTATGGTCTCTTGTGCATCACTAGGCATCCATGGTATATTAAGTTTCCTGAAAATGTCTGGATCTTATTCTAACAGATTTGTAGAAAAATCAAGAATGCTAGGGTTTTTCTGAGTGTCTGTTTTCTTAGGTATAGCTTCATCAATTAATAGCTGGTCCTCATCATAAGAAACTTCAGTTTCTTTTTCTTATTGTTTTTCCAAAAGTTCATTTCTTAATTCAAGAAATATGGTAGACAGCTTAGGCTTGGGCTTGCTTGAATCTTCTACGGACTATAATGACTTTTTTCCTTTTGCAAGATGAAGAACTGAACTTCTTACAACTACTCCTTTCTTCTTTTTACTGCTCACTTTGTCAATTCTTGGTTTTTCATCATCTGAAGAAACCTCATCAAGAACAGTCACCTCTTTGGTATTCAAGCTAGGGTTAAGTAGTTTCTTCATATTCAATCTTAATTTATTCCTTGACCTAGTTTTAGGCCTCCAAGATGGAGCCAATTCTCCCATCATTTTCAAACTTCTTCCTTGGTGTTTGACTGTAGAAAATTCCATGACTTCAACCCTGTTCTTCTTTCTCCTAGGTCTGACTGTCTTATTTTCCAGAGTGGAAAATTCCTTGCATGAATCAACCTTAGCTTCAGTTTTGGAAATGGATTGATCCTCCTCTAACAAATAACCATCATCCTTTGATAGGATAATGATGGGACTCCTTTGCTGGGTTTGAATCTCTTCTTCCTGTACAACAACTTTTTCTGTGACAGCAGTTTTATCTTCACTGAAAACTTCTGCTGGTGCCATGTGGTGCATAGGATGCTCTTTCTTTTCTATAAATAGTGAAAATTTACCTTTAATGTCAGCTGAAAATTTTTTAGGTTCATTGTAATATTTCAAGGGCTCTGGTGCTTCTTCAAGTTTAACCCCTTTATTGTCTTCAGACTTGACCTTCTGACCTAATTTCCTCACTAGGACTTTCCCTTTATCTGCTTTTTTTTTGTTTGCTGATCCTCTTGTTTAACTTGAAAACCAGACCAGAAAAGGAAGAAATCCCAAGTTTTTCCTTCACTCTGCAGGACAGTACTAATGATCAACTTAATCACTCCATGGTGGAAAATAGATTGGGAAGAATAATCCCGATGCCCCTTGACTCTACTAGACATCTTCTGTAGACTTTTGAATAGGAAGAAAGGAAGGCTCATTTTAGAAACACCCACCATATGCTGTAAAAACCTAAAATGGTATTTGAAGACATAGGCATATCTACTTTCACAGGTGATATAGCTTTGCAAGATTCTAATGGGTTCCACCCACTCACTTCTGAAATTTTGGATCAATATGCGTTTGCTCCAGTCTGGGGTAATATTAGGTAACAGATACCTCTGGGCATCAAAAGTGAAAGGCAACTTTTTAAACCACATTTCACCTTCATTTTTTATTCCTGTAGCTTCTGCAACTAGATCCACTGTAAACATAAACTTTAGAGTGTCAAAAACCATCATATCCTGATTGTAGCATTGTGCAAATTTACAGGAAACCTCAGTGTTATAACCATCTATTCTTTTGAAAAAATCCAGCCACCAAGCCTTCTGGAAAAGTTCTACACAACCTAGGAATTTCTCAATCCAACTTACATCGGTGGGCTTAGCCCTATTTATTTTTCCACTTTTACCCATTTGCTTCAATGGTTGAACTCTATGACTTCTAGAGTTCTGTCAATGACCTAACAACTACTTTTTCCTCCTCAAACCTCTTAGGTTTCAATAACCAACTCTCCTCAATCTTCCTTGACTGTTTCTTATGTTATTTTAATGCAGGATAAAATTTACCATAGGCTCAAGTGTTTTAGGTCACATAATGCTTCACACTCTTCACTAAGACTGCTCATGAAACTAGTTATCATCCCAGCTGCTCATTTAGATACTAGTTTATCTCCATAAAATATAACAGCACCTGTGTATTGTAGTTCTGTACAAAAGTAACCCTTAATGCCTTTAAATGAAACTGATGAACTATCTCTGTGCAGAAAAGGTGTTACACAAGTAATCTCAGCTGATAGCTCCTTATATCAACTTTTGGTTTCTAAGATCAACTGAAAATTGTTTATTCAATAGATAAGGAGATATAAAAACAATCTTTTGTATGCTCATTTTCTGCGCCCATTTGCTCTAAACAACAAGGAAACAGTAAGCTTTAACACCCAATGAAATTAGGTCTTCCTGCAATTTCAAATGTTTGGCTCCTTTGTTGTATTGTTTACAAGCAGCAAATCAATTTGTGAAATTTGGACACCACAGAATACATAGCTCTTCACCCTGTCATCTTTTTAGGCTTCGAAAAGGGAGTGGTTCGATATAATGCTACTTTTCAACCTTCCATTCACCACAGCATCTCAGAATGTCTTAAACAGCTAACTCTTCAGCAGGAATCTCATTTAAAGGCATAACTTAACGTTTCCCTTAACCAATTTTAACAGAACAAACTTTACCGAGAAAGCCCCAATTCAGCAGCCATTAACAGGTTATCACGGAATACCTGCTTTCTGTCCCACTGTAGTCATTTTAAATCACTGCTTGAGCTATCTAATGATCCAATTTGAGTGAACAGGTGTCTTCATGCATCCAATTTGATTCCAGGTGGTGAAACAAGAAAGCCCAAAATGCTCTCTGCAATGGTGAAAACTCCAACTCTGCTCTTTAACAGCAACCTCCTATTTTTTGGCAGACGTCGTCGTTCCACTAAGTATTTAGCTTCGTATTGCATGTAAGGAGTAATTTCCCTCACATCAAACTCAGTCTATGCCTCTATCTGTCATGATGAGCTGCGTTCTAGCTGATGATTACCACGACCTTTGCCACGACATGAATCCCACCTGTTTTCATGATGATTACTGGAGCAACACGTATCAACAACCTCTAAACATGATATTAGTCACTTAGGAATTGAACTCATGCAAAAAAAATTGGCTTAAAAATCGGAGAATTTAACATGCGCGATATTCTTATAGCACCAATGTGTTAATTTTTCATGGTTGCGCTACAAGAATAATTTGAACTCGGTTTTGGAGCTGTTTTAACCCTTTTTTCCATTTTGAATGCAGTTTAGGTGCTAAACTATGCTCCTGGAATATATTTGTGACATCCTTAATCAACATACTGACCTTTAAAACCCCTCAAAAACTAAAGGATGAAAAACCATAAAAAACCTAAAGACGAAAACTTGAAAATTTCACTAAATACCAAAAATTTTCCAAAGTAAGTAAAAGAATAAACTCAAGCAAATAAGCAAACTAGAATAAAAATAACAATCAAACGTAAAATTTGAAGAAACAAGTTCCTGACTTAACATCTGGCTCCAACTGCGGGATGAAGTCCTCCCTATGAGGCTTCAAGAACCTGTAGACAAGTACCTTCTGTCTCATACTTACATGTATGCAAAATTTCCATTGGGATATGGAGTCTTATTATGCTTTAATCACACTGGTATGTAGAATGAAAAGTGAAAATCCCCTTATAGACTGTAAAAATGCTTGAGGAATCGCCCATTAACTGGACTGGACAACTCCTCACCCTACAAAGACTGCAGGATAAAAGTATTATTCTCCAAAACTTTAGACACTAGGAAAGGGACAAACCAAAGGTTATAAAACTTACCATGCTTACCTTTTTGCTCTTTCCTTGCATCCCACCTTAGAACCATGTCACCAACTGAGAAAGTGTTTTGTTTGATGTTTCTGTCAAATCTGCTTTTGATCTTCAATCTGTACAACTGTGCCTTTTCATCCACCTTTTCCCTGTTCTGCTGCAACTCTATCATCTCATAAATCCTTCTCTGCATATCATTTGGGTCCTCCTGAGAATTCTAAAGAAACTTCATGACTGGGATTCCCAATTGAACAGGAAATACTGCATCTGTACCATAAACTAATTGGAAGGGTGAAGTTCCAACTGCTTGTTTCACTGTTATCCTATCAGCCCACAATGCATATTTTAGCATTGAATCCCATGATCTCTTGTTATGCTTGAGCAACTTCTTAATACTCTGAATGATGTTCTTATTAGAGGATTCATCCAAACCATTACCTTGGGGATAATAAGGAGTTGAGTGCTTTAGCAAAATTCCATTCTTTTCACAAAATGCTACCATTGTCTTAGACTTGAAGGCCTTAGCATTATCTGTCACTAATTTCTGAGGATAGCCAAACCTACTTAGAATATTTTTTTCAATGAATTCCATGATTAACTTGTCTGTAGCATTCCTAGTAGGGATGGCCTCCACCCATTTAGTAAAGAAGTATGTTGCAGTTAGAATCCAATGGTGTTGCCCTGAGGAAGCTGGATTTATTTCTCCAATAAAATCTAGACCCCATTGCTGGAAAGGAGCACTTACTGCAATAGGTTTCAGGGGAAAAGACAACAATTTCTATTTGCCAGCAAATTTCTGACAAGGGATGCAGGCTCTTACCTGCTGATAAATATCTACAAACAAGGAGGGCCAATAATATCCAGCTCTTAAAATTCTATATGTTGTTGTCTTCTAGTATTTGTGCCCTCCACAAGCACCCTCATGAGATTCAGAAATCACTCCTTCAATCTCAGATTTGTCCAAACATCTAAGTAGAATACCACCTGGGTCCTTCCAGAATAGCTGCTCTTCCACTAAACAGTACTTAGTAGCTTTAAGCTTTAAAGATCTAGCAGCCTTCCTATCCAAATGCTCAGGACATTGCAAAAACAACAGAAAATGAACAATATCTGCACACCATGCTGATGATGAATAATAGTCCATGATCTTCTCTTTTTCCAGTATTTCTTGATCTCCTTTAGGAACTAATTCTTCAGCCATGACATGTAATCCCAGAGCCTGACAATTTGATTCAGCCAGCAGCTTGGCTAAACCTTTCCCCTTGACAAGTTTAGTAGGTCTGATCTCTACATCATACTCCATTATCTTTGCAATCCACCTGCCTCTTTTACCCTCACTATCAGGCTATGTTAACACATCTTTTACAGCAGAATTAGGTACAAAAGAAATAACTTTAGAATGCAGAACATAGTTTCTAAAAAAAATCAGACCCTTTACCAGAGCATATGCCTGCTTTTCTAAAATACTGTACTTCAGTTCAGAATCTCTAAGAGTTTTACTGAAGAATGCAATAGGCTATTCCAATCCTTCTTTATTCTTCTGCAATAAAACAGTTGCTATTGTATCTTTTGATACAAATGAGAATGTAAGGAATTCTTTGGTAAAATCCGGGCTTACTAACACAGGAGCTTCAGTAAGAGCTACTTTGATTTTCTCAAATGCACCCTTTGCCTTAGTGGTCCACTTGACTTCCTGATCCTTCTTGAGCATGGATGTGATCTGTTTGATAGTTTCAGCAAAGTTTGGTATAAACCAACATAAAACATTGATCTTACCAATGAATGATTGAACATCTTTTTTACTCCTTGGTAAACTAATCTTCAAGATTGCTTTTACCCTTTCAGGATCAATTCTTATACCATCAGCAGACACTAAATGACCAAGCAATTTTCCTTCTTGTACAGCAAAGTGTGATTTCATTGGATTCAAAGACAGGCCAAATTCTCTACACTTCAGGAAAGTCTGCTTCAAGTGCTTCAAATTTTCATCATCTAACTGTGAGAAAATAGTAATATCATCCAAATATATTACCACAAATTTATCCTTCTCTCCAACAAAAGCAATATCCATTGCTCTCTGAAAGGTGGCTCCAGCGTTCATCAGACCAAAAGGCATCTTATCATACATGAAGGTTCCCCAAGGAGTTGTAAAGGTTGTTTTCTCCTTATCATCAGGGTGCATAGCAATCTGATTGTACCCTGAGAAACCATCCACCATAGAAATCCTCTATGCTCCAACTACTTGCTGCAATACTTGTTCAATCTTAGGCAGAGGATAGTTATCTTTTAATGAAGATCTGTTCAAATTTCTGAAGTCAACACATAACCTGATTTCCCCATTCTTTTTTCTGATAGGAACCAGATTAGCCACCCATGAAGAATACCTAAGAGGAACTATGATCTTTGCATCCAACAGCTTCTTCACCTCTTTTTTAATAACATGAAACAAAGTTGGATTAATCCTCCTTAGTTTCTGACGAAAAGGTTTGACATTTGGTTTTAAAGGCACCTTATGCTGTATGATTCCTATATCATAAGTTCTTAGTTCCTCATAAGACCAAACATCTACATGCTCTTTTAACAGCTTGATATACCTGTTTCTTTGTTCAACTGTAAGTGATTTAGAAATTTTGACCATTCTAGGATGTTCTGCAGAACCAATATTACACTCTACCACACTCTCTTCTGAAGACTGAACAACAGGATTTGAAGGTGTATAATCCTTTGTAAATATTATTTTGAGAGGTACCAAACCTTTTGGGATGAATTTTCTCTTCAATTCAATAATTTTATGACCTGCTATCTCATCTTCAACAATCTCATCTAGCTATCCCTCTTCTTCATCCTCATCCTGATCAATTAGGGAATTTGAAAACTCATCTGTAAGTTCAAGGAACCTTTTAATCTCAGTGTCATGTTCGAACACTTTCAACTGCTTTACATTATCATGTACAGAAGGTTTGTACATCAGCTCAATTGGATACCTCAACTGAATGGTCTTAGGAATTCTGAAGTGTGTGGCAGCCAAGGCCAATGAATATGCAGTCTGATTATAATCCCTTGGAATATAGGTAATATTAAAAGCTGCAAAATAGTTTTCAAGCATGTCCCATACCTCATTCCGATAAAGCTTTAACAAACCTTGCTTCACTTGATAGTTGGTCTTCACCTGCTGAACAACTAATTCGGAGTCGCCAAATGCAGCAATCTGCTAAATTCCCAAATCTTTAGCAGCTTTTAATTCCAATAGCAAAGCCTCATACTCAGCATTATTGTTTGTAGTAACAAAATCCAACTTATACATAAGCTTTACTGTTTCACCTCCAGGGGATATGAGAAGAACCCCTGCACCTGCACCTTCCTTACAAGAGGAACCATCAAAATATAATTGCCATAGCTCATCCTCTTCTTCTCTGCTGCATTTTACTGGTTGTTCTTTCTCAACTTGTAACAAACCAACAATATTGTCTTCGTCACTAAAATGTAGCATGGAAGTTCCAAGGTCTTTGTCAACAACATATAGTGGGTGATTGGTTGGGTTTTTATCATCTATCACAATGTAAGCAAACTGCAGCTCTCTGTACAGCCTTCTGTTTTCTCCACCAAACACAGGAATAGTGGAATATGAAAGATCCATTTGTAAGGTCCCACCAACCTTCTTTGCCCAAGACCTAGAAAGAAGTAACCCAAACTTCGGTGTAATATCAGCTACCACAACATCCATGATCACACTTTTCATAGGTAACTGAGCCAGGCTAACTACCATGTATTTTATTACTCCTAAACACTTCACTGCTCGAGAATCAAATGCATACAGATCATGATAAGGTTTAGTGATACTCAAACCCAAAGCTTCCACAACAGCCTTTGGCATCAAATTGTGTGAAGCTCCCGAATCTAACAAACAATTGTGAATCATTTGTTCATGGACTGTCAAAGTGACATAGAATGGAGGTGAAGCACCTGCTTCATTTTCAGTCTTTTCAACCAAGGCTGATCCAATGAAAATCCTAGGGTTTTCTTCTTGAAAATTTACTGTGTCTGAAACAGGATAATTACTTGCTGAATTCATCACTTTCAGGACTGTTTCTTTAGATGAAGGATTTTTAATTAATTCAGTTAAAGGTATAGGAATATTTAACTTTCCTAATTCATTCTCCAAACTAAAATTTTGGACAGATTTATTTACCTCTTCAACCTCTGTAGTTTTCTTTGGTTTTTCTGTAGCTTGCGTTTTCGCTATCACAGGATCAGTTGTTTGTTTAGCAGGAACAATTGCTTTCTTCTTCGGGGCTTGTAACACCTATTTTGGACCTGATCTCAGGTTAACAGTCTTCTTAAGTTCATTTTGACAAACAGCAGTAGTTACAACAGTATTTTCCATACTTAAATCATCCTCTGTCTCAAACATGTTAGCATCATAATATTCTGCATTCAGAAATTCTTCCTCAGTAACAAAACCTCCAGACAATCCTTCTCCAAAATGATTCATATCTTGGTCAATCTCTTCAAAGAGCAGCTCTTCATCAACTTCTTCCTCATCTGCCACATTGTTCTGAAGAGGTGGTGGCACTTTTTGGTCTTCATTTTCTCTCCTTTCTCGCTGAATATCATTATTCCTTCGTTCTCTAGGCATAAAACGGGGAGCGAATTGCCTTCTGAACTGATTTTGATTCTTTGTATTTCGTTCACCTTCTGGAACAGGTTTGCTGGAATTTTTCTCAAGTTCTAATTTATTCAATTTTGCAGTCAAAATTTTCGCCAACTTAGCCATTTCATCAATCTTCCTTCAGCAGAATGAGAAGCTGAACCTCTGGGAGTTGCTTCCCTTTTCCCTTTCCTTTCATACAGCTGCTGAGTTGTTTCCTTCTTCAGTCTATTTGAAGCCAGTATGTTAGACTCTACCTCCAAGGCTACATCCTGCATATTCAACAAAGAGATAGGCCTCCTCTCTCTCAGTAACAAAAAGAATTCATGATCAAAAGCATTTGCATATGTCAGTTTAGCTGATGTTTCTGTTGGCTTTATCTCAGTAGGAATTCTACTATACATCTTGTTGAACCTCTTTGAAAAATATGCAATTGTTTCATCTTTTTTCCTCCTAAGAGCTCCAAATTCAGTTATGTAGTAGGTATGGTCTTTGTTATCACCCCATTGTCTCATGAAGAGATCACGGAGCTCTTCAATAATAGTTATTGAGTTAGCAGATAACTCTCTGAACCACTTCCTTACATCACCGTCAAGGCTCTGAACAAACATTCTCATCCAAACATCCTTAGCCTCAATGTTTTGATTGTCAACATAACTAAGGAAAGCTTCCCAATGTTCCTCAGTAGTGGTTTCCCCCTGTCCATTGAACCTAGGAATATATTTCTGATAGTCACCCCCAGGTAGTGCATTTAAAGGGTGAGGCAGAACCAATGGTACATATCTGGCTGCAACCATCTGGTCGATCATGTCTATGGGTTGGTTTTGGGCTGCCATTTTAGGACTGACTAATTTAGATGATGAAGAGGTTTGGCTAGAACTTAGCTGAAAAGGGTTTTTTCCTACTTTCAATTTAAATAGAGGTATCTTTCCAGGAGAGGCGGTTTTTCCTTTTATAAAAGATTGAGGATTGGTAAAAATTTGGAAACTACTATTAGGAATTGTTGGTTTTACCCAAGGTGAAGTTTCTTCTTCTTTATTTGACACAGATGAAGCTAATGATTCATTTAACTGCTCAGGGTCAGATAAAGAGGGTAATCATTGAGATCTTCTAACCTTTCTTGCTGTCCTCAATATCTGTTCAGGGTTTGTCACACCCAACCTCAATGGTGAAGTAGGTCTATTTCTAGTTCCCACTCCTCTAGAAGCCACTCTGACAACTTTGGTGAAAAATAGCCTTATAAAATGTTGGTTTAAGTCCACCGCTTAAAACCAGTAAAATTGATAAGTATCCCAGGGAAAATATATCTTCAAATTCGTCCCCCGGCAACGGCGCCAAAGATGTTTGTGCCAGAAATTGTTTCCAAGGCTAAAGAAACAAGCCAACACAATCTCAAATAAAAATCAATAAGGTAAACTAGGTTTAGGGTTTCTAAAATGTTTTCTTGGTTGTAAATTTGGTGACCAAAAGGGGATACACTCATGAGCTAAACAAGAACTGAATCATAAGCAAGTAAAGACAAAGATGCATAATATAATCAACAAGTTTCAATAAGAATATAGTCTTAAAGTTTATTCAGGACTGACAAGCATTACAAGTAAAGAAACCATAAAACAGCAATGAATATATCATTCAAGTAGCTAAACAAACTCAAAATGAAGCTAAAACATATACTGAAGGGTATAACATGTCATATATTTCATAATATGTCATCAAATATATATAATAATTATGATACTTAGCTCACAAATACGTCCAAAAGACCTCCTGAAGTTCTCCCAAAAATCGAACCCTCTTTCTATCTTTTTCCTCCATCTAAATACTATTCCTCAATCAGAAATCAGATAGGGTTTAAAACCTAACTGTCTCCAGCTAACTACTCGATGACATAAAGTCAAATTACAATTTACAAAAATAAAATATTTTTCTAAACAAAGTAATCAACTGACTACCTAAAGTGTTTTTCAAAAAAAACATAACAAATAACTGAATGACTAACAACTCAAAGGTCCTTTGCAGCTTCAGCTAGCAATGCTATTCCATCTAGAGCTTGGGATTTCTTCTTGGCTCTTTTCTGCTCATCTTCCATCTCAGCTACCCTTTTTGTGAGTTCTTCATTTTGCTTCTGTAGACTTTCAACATTCAGCTTCAAATCTGCACAGTTCAAATCAGTGGTTCTCTTCCTCTTCAAGGATTCCTTGGACACTGCTGTTAGTTCTTGATAGTGCTCATTAACTTCTTGCAAATCTTCTCTAAGCCTTCTGTTTGCCAGTATCAGCCCATCATTCACGTTCTGCATGTAGTCCATTTGATGTCTGTATTGTTTAATAGTTTTCTGCATGTTTTCCCTTTCTGAATCAAATGGCCTCCCTGTTATGGTCTCTTGTGCATCACTGGGCATCCATGGTATATTAAGTTTCCTGAAAATGTCTGCATCTTCTTCTAACAGATTTGTATAAATATCAGGAATGCTAGGGTTTTCCTGAGTGTCTGTTTTCTTAGGTATAGCTTCATCAGTTAACAGCTAGTCCTCATCATAAGAAACTTCAGTTTCTTTTTCTTGTTGTTTTTCCAAAAGTTCATTTCTTAATTCAAGAAATATGGCAGACAGCTTAGGCTTGGGCTGGCTTGAATCTTCTACTAATTGTAATGACTTTTTTCCTTTTGCATGATGAAGAACTGAACTTCTTACAACTGCTCCTTTCTTCTTTTTACTGCTCACTTCGTCAATTCTTGGTTTTTCATCATCTGAAGAAACCTCATCAAGAACAGTCACCTCTTTGGTATTCAAGCTAGGTTTAAGCAGTTTCTTCATATTCAATCTTAATTTATTCCTTGACCTAGTTTTAGGCCTCCAAGCTCGAGCCAATTCTCCCATCATTTTCAAACTTCTTCCTTGGTGTTTGACTGTAGAAAATTCCATGACTTCAACCCTGTTCTTCTTTCTCCTAGGTCTGACTATCTTGTTTTCCAGAGTGGAAATTTCCTTGTATGAATGAACCTTAGCTTCAGTTTTGGAAATGGATTGATCCTCCTCTAACAAATAACCCTCATCCTCTGATAGGATAGTGATGGGACTCCTTTGCTGGGTTTGAATCTCTTCTTTCTATACAGCAACTTTTTCTGTGACAGCAGTTTTATCTTCACTAAAAACTTCTGCTAGTGCCATGTGGTGCATAGGCTGCTCTTTCTTTTCTGTAAACAGTGAAAATTTACCTTTAATGTCAGCTGAAAACATTTTAGGTTCATTGTCATCTTTCAAGGGCTCTGGTGCTTCTTCAAGTTTAACCCCTTTATTGTCTTCAGACTTGACCTTCTGACCTAGTTTCCTCACTAGGACTTTCCCTTTATCTGCCTGTTTTTTTGTTTACTGATCCTCTTGTTTAACTTGAAAACCAGACCAGAAAAGGAAGAAATCCCAATTTTTTCCTTCACTCTATAGGACAGTACTAATGATCAACTTAATCAGTCCATGGTGGAAAATATATTGGGAAGAATAATCCTGATGCCCCTTGACTCTACTAGACATCTTCTGCAGACTTTTGAATAGGAAGAAAGGAAGGCTCATTTTAGATACACCCACCATATGCTATAAAAACCTAAAATGGTATTTGAAGACATAGGCATATCTACCTTCACAGGTGATATAGCTTTGCAAGATTCTAATGGGTTCCACCCACTCACTTCTGAAATTTTGGATCAATATGCCTTTGCTCCAGTCTGGGGTAATATTAGGTAACAAATACCTATGGGCATCAAAAGTGAAAGGAAACTTTTTAAACCACATTTCACCTTCATTTTTTATTCCTGTAGCTTCTGCAACTAGATCCACTATTAACCTAAATTTTAGAGTGTCAAAAACCACCATATCCTAGTTCTAGCATTGTGCAAATTTACAGGAAACCTCAGTTTTATAACCATCTATTCTTTCCAGCCACCCAGCCTTCTGGAAAAGTTCTACACAACCTGGGAATTTCCCAATCCAGCTTACATCGATTGGCTCAGCCCTATTTATTTTTCCACTTTTACCCATTTGCTTCAATGGTTGAACTCTATGACTTCTAGGGTTCTGTCAATGACGTAACAGCTGCTTTTTCCTCCTCAAACCTCTTAGGTTTCAATAACCATCTCTCCTCAATATTCCTTGACTGTTTCTTATGTTATTTTAATGCAAGATAAACTTTACCACAGGTTCAAGTGTTTTAGGTCACAGAATGCTTCACACTCTTCACTAAGACTGCTGATGAAACTTGCTATCATCCCAGCTGCTCATTTAGATACTGGTTCATCTCCATAAAATATAACAGCACCTGTGTATTGTAGTTCTGTACAAAAGTAACCCTTAATGCCTTTAAATGAAACTGATGAACTATCTCTGTGCAGAAAAGGTGTTACACAAGTAATCTCAGTTGATAGCTCCTTATATCAACTTGTGGTTTCTAAGATCAACTGAAAATTGTTTATTCAATAGACAAGGAGATATAAAAACAATCTTTTGTATGCTCATTTTCTACTCCCATTTGCTCTAAACAATAAGAAAACAGTAAGCTTTAACACCCAATGAAATTAGGTCTTCCTACAATTTCAAATGTTCGGCTCCTTTGTTGTATTGTTTACAAGCAGCAAATCAATTTGTGAAATTTGGACACCACAGAATACACAGCTCTTCACCCTGTCATCTTTTTAGGCTTCAAAAAGGGAATGGTTCAATATAATGCTACTTTTCAACCTTCCATTCACCACAACATCTCAAAATGTCTTAAACAGCTAACTCTTCGGCAGGAATCTCATTTAAAGGCATAACTTAATGTTTCCCTTAACCAATTTTAACAGAACAAACTTTACCGAGAAAGCCCCAATTCAGCAACCATTAATAGGTTATTGTGGAATACCTGCTTTATGTCCCACTGTAGTCGTTTCAAATCACTGCTTGAGCTATCTAATTATCCAATTTGAGTGAACAGGTGTCTTCATGCATCCAATTTGATTCCAGGTGGTGAAACAAGAAATCCCTAAATGCTCTCTGCAACGGTGAAAACCCCAACTCTACTCTTTAACAACAACCTCCTGTTTTTTGGCAGACGTCGTTGCTCCAATAATTCTTTAGCTTTGTATTGCATGTAAGGAGTAATTTCCCTCACATCAAACTCGGTCTATGCCTCTATCTATCATGATGAGTTGCGTTCTAGCTGATGATTACCACGACCTCTTCCATGACATGAATCCCACCTGTTTTCATGATGATTACTGGAGCAACACGTATCAACAACCTCTAAACATGCTATTAGTCACTTAGGAATTGAGGTCATGCAAAAAAAATCGGTTTAAAAATCAGAGAATTTAACATGCGCAATATTCTTGTAGCGCTACTGTGTTAATTTTTGATGGTTGCGCTACAAGAATAATTTGAACTCGATTTTGGCACTGTTTTAACCCTTTTTTCCATTTTGAAGGCAGTTTAGGTGCTAAACTATGCTCTTAGAATATATTGTGACATCCTTAATCAACCTAATGACCTTTAAAACCCCTCAAAAACTAAAGGATGAAAAACCATAAAAAACCTAAAGACGAAAACTTGAAAATTTCACTAAATACCAAAAATTTTCCAAAGTAAGTAAAAGAATAAACTCAAGCAAATAAGCAAACTAGAATAAAAATAACAATCAAACGTAAAATTTGAAGAAACAAGTTCCTGACTTAGCAGTACCCAAGCAGGTTTCCTCTTGTGAGGATTCTTCTCCTAAGGTGGATCTACAGGTTCTTGAGGTTCTTCTTTTTCTCAATCTTCTTCTTGATATTCTTCATTCATGGTTGTGTCATGAATTCTGGGTGCTTCTGTTTCTTTAGGTTCTTCAGCAGGTCTCTTTCTGGATTTGCTGTAAGCTAAGTCTTCATCAAATGTTACATCGCTAATGATATCGATCTCCTTGAATCTTGGGAAGTATATTCTGTAAGCCTCTGAGCTTTCAAAGTATCCCACAAATATACCCTTCCTTCCTGAAGGATATAACTTTGTCCTATTTTCTTTTGGAATGTGTATGTACACTGGACAACAGAATATTCTGAGATGGATGACTTCTGGTTTCTTGCTGGAAAAGACTTCTTCAGGTGTCTTATTCTCGAGTACTCTGTGTGGATTATGGTTTTGTACATACACCACGTTTCTGGTAGCTTCTTCCCATAGATGCATGGGGAGATCTTGATCATGCAGCATGGCCCTTGCAGCTTCCATGATCATTCTATTTTTCCTTTTTGCAACTCCATTCTATTGTGAATTATATGGAGTGGTTAGCTCCCTCTTAATCCCTGAATCTTTGCATAAGTCTTTGAATTCATTCTATGTAAATTCTCCGCCATTATCTGATCAAAAAATATTGATCTTCTTTTCTGTGTGGTTCTTGATCAAGGATTTGAATTCGTTGAACTTGCTCAATACTTCATATTTGTTCTTCATAAAGTATGTCCATGTCCTCATATAAAAATCATCAATGAAAGAAACATAGTATACATACCCGCTTAATGAACTGGATGACAGAGCACATACATCGAAGTGGATGATTTCCACTATTCCTTTTGCCTTGCTCTCACTGCTTGGAAATGTCTTGCTTATGTTCTTTCCTTTTGCACATCCTTTGCAAACACCAGCATGTTTTGTCTACATTTATTGAAGACGTTCAACAGCTTTGCTTCCAAATGGTAGTGCCCTGTAATGCACATGTGCAAGCCTTCTATGCCAAAGTTCATTTGGTTCTACTAAGTCATGAACCAAAACTTGTTCTGGTTGGCCCTTCAATTTGTATAGACCTCCTTCTTGTTCCCCAATCACTATTTCATTGTCAAAAGTCTTTCAGGCTTTGGTCATCTACGAAAGTAACCCTCATTCCTTTTGCATCCATTGCAGATATGGAGAGGAGGTTCTTCTTTAGTCCTGGTACAAACAATACATTTTTCATCTTCATAGACTTTCCATAGTCTATTTTATAGGAGGATTCACCATTACCTTTTATTGGATACTGGTAGTCATCCCCAAGTTTCACCTTGTGAGGTGACTCATGTCCAGATAGTTTCACAAGTGATTCTTTGAATCCGGCCATATGTTTGGAAGCACCACTATCTATAAGCCAATCATTGCTTCCATGTGAGATAGTTCCCATGAGAGTGGAGATCAGCACATATTCTTCATCACTTGAAGAATCATCACTTTCTTGTCTAATTCTCTTTGTGGAGGGTTCATCATCCTATGCAGCATGAGCATGATGTCTTCTCTTGTTTCCCTTTTTCTTCTTTGAGTTCCCTTTGTTAGGGTAGTATTTAGATATGTGACCTTTCTCATCACATGTGTAACATCTAATAGTAGACAAATCTCTTCTAGAGTGTGAAATCTTACCTTTGGAGTGATGATGGTCCCTTCTGGTTTTCTTGGTGTGAATTGTGAGTGCTTGATCTTCACTTCTCATATTTTCTTCTCAAGCTGCTATCCGAGCTTCTTCTTGAGAGCATTCTTCCCATAGTCTGTTGAACTTGACTAACTTCTTTCTGGCATAGATCCCTTGAATGAAAGAGTCCCATGCCCTTGGTAGACCATTCAAGGTGTTCATCATAATCTCTACATTTTCCACTTCTTTATCTATTGCTTCTAGCTGTTCCTTGATCTGAGATATCCTTATAAAGTAAGACTAGATGGTCTCTGCATTCTGGATCTTTACATTCTTTAGTTGGTTTCTCAAAGTCATCTTCCGGCTTATGTTCTTCCCTTCAAATAGTTTGGTTAGTGCATCAAACATAGATTTAGGTGTCTTTAGGGAGGAAACCTGTGGTATGGGGTGATCCTTGATTAAATCGGAAATAATCCTCTTAGCCATATCCAACTTCTTCTTATGTAAGTCCTTAGCCTCATCTCCCTTTGGAACTGGAACCTCCTCATTGATATAGGAGTCCAACTCATTTTCTTCCAGGCTCGGAAGTTATTAGTTCCCTCAAGATTTTCATCAGGCTTGGTATGATGAGACATCTTAACTAAGAACCTCAAATGGAAATACAAAAAATTTAGATCTTACTAGGTCAAGATGTCAGATCTGGATCTGGAGCTGAATTTCTGCAATGCTGGTTCAGGAGCAGATTAGGGTTTTAGCTTTCCCGAAGTTCTGTCCAACCAAATGCTTTGATCTTGATCTCTAAACTTTTATTTTGAGGGCGAGATCAATCCAAGCCTGGGCTCACTCAAAAAATACACTTCTGTGGAAAGCCCTAATTTTCGACAGCAGTGTCAGGTCCAAAACTGAAAAAGCTCAGAATCATATTCTACTTCGACAGAAAGAAGCGCCCTAGGGAGGAGAGTCACCCCAACCTTATTTTTCTAAAAATCTATGGAGAGAGATCGAAAAAGTAGGAAGCCCTAGTTTCCGTAGTTGCACAGTGTCTTCTTCTCAGGTTAGCTCTGATACCATGTTAGAATTTTATCATTTAAGCTAGCATTATATTCAGATCTTTAACTGAGAGAATAACAAGCACAACAATCAAACATAAGAGATAATGAACACAATTTTTTTCCTCGGGGAAACCATAAATGGAGAAAACCCCACAACTTCCTTAGAGATAGAATCAGCACCAAAATTAAAACCCCAAAATAGTAAGATGATCTCCTGACAGTAGTAGCCTCTTTCTTTCTAGGCCCAACAACTTCTTCTCCCTCAGCTATGCACTACAACTGAGTGTGAGTGAGTGTGATAAATAGAGAGTCTCACTCTCTATTTATACTAATTCGTGACTTGACAATAAATCACTAGGGTCGACTTATCTAGGAGAGTCTAATAACCCTAGGGCCCTAGAACTGCGGGGACTTTAACCCTTGAACAATAGGAGGGTTACCCATAATGACTTGACATGATTTGTTTACATTATTGAATCTCCCAATAGGAACATTGGGGTATGACATGACTCAAATACATTACAGACACTTCCTGGAATTAACATTGGGGTACAAGACATAAGATATATAAGTGAATACATTCCAAAGTTACAAATACATCAACACTTCAGTGGCTGTAAAAGTTCTTGATGAATCATCCACTCACTGGATTAGACAATTCTTCACCTTCCAAAGTCTGCAATATCAAGGTATTTTCATCTAATAGTTTTGAAATTATGAAAGGACCAAACCATAAATTTTCAAATTTACCATGGTTACCTTTTTGTTCCTTTCTGGAATCCCACCTTAAAACCATGTCTCCACAAGAAAAGGTAGTTTCCTTAATCTTCCTATCAAACCTTTCTTCGATTTTATTTCTGTACATTTGAGCCTTTTCTTATACAGCTTCACGTTCCTGTTGTAATTCAATCAGTGAAAAAATTCTCCTTTGAATATCATTAGGTTCCTCCAAACTATCTTGAAAGAATTTCATTATTGGAATACCTTACTAAACTAGAAATACAACATTAGTACCATACACTAACTAAAAAGGAGAAGAACCAATTTCCTTCTTAGTAGTTATCTTGTCTTCCCAAAGTGCATATTTTAACATTGAATCCCATGACCTTTTATTCTGACATAATAGTTTTCTAATGCTCAGAATAATATTCTTATTAGTTGATTCTGCCAACCCATTTCCCCAAGGGTAATAAGGTGTAGAATGCTTAAAAACAATTCCATTTTGTTCACAGAATGTAACCATAGCTTTAGACTTGAAGTCTTTAGCATTATCAGTCAGTAATTTCTTAGGGTACCCAAACCTACTTACAATTATCTCCTGAATAAAATTTATTATCACCTTATCAGTTGCATTCTTTGTAGGAATGGCCTCTACCCATTTTGTGAAAACATTTGTGGTTGTAAGTATCCACCTATGTTTCCTAGAAGAAGCAGGATTTATTTCACCTATAAAGTCTAAACCCCATTGCTGAAAAGGAACATTAACAGTGATGGGCTTCAACAGTAATGACATAAGTTTTTGCTTACCAGCAAACTTTTGACATTGAACACAAGCCTTAACTTGATGATATACATCAGAAAACAAAGAAGGCCAATAGAAACCAGACATCAAAATTTTGTAAGCAATGGCCTTCCAATATTTATGACCTCCACAAGCACCGTCATGTGATTCTAAAATAACATCCTCAATATATGGCTTGTCTAAACATCTGAGCAATACTCCTCCTAGATATTTTTAAAGTAACTACTGATATATTAAACATTATTTAGTGGCCTTCAATTTCAGTGATCTAACTTCCTTTTTGTCTGAATATTCAGGACATTGTAAAAACAATAAGAAATGAACAATGTCAGCATACCATACTGATTTTGCATACATGTCCATAATTTGTTCTTTGTCTTTCCTTGCTTGCAACTCTTCTTGTACTGATTGTTCTGCCATCAAATGAAGACCAAGAGCTTCATGATTTGAGTCAGCCAACAATTTTGCTAAACCCTGTCCTTTCACAAGCTTAGTAGGCTTGATTTCCACATCATAATCCATAATATTTTCAATCTGTTTTCCCCTCTTTCCTTCAGAGTCTGGCTGAGTTAAAATGTCTTTTATAGCAGCATTAGGAACATAGGAAATAATTTTTGAATGTAGAAGATAATTTATAAAAAAATTCAATTCCTTTACCAGTTAATATGCTTGCTTTTCCAAGGTACTATATTTCAATTTTGAATCCCTGAGAGTCTTACTAAAGAAAGAAATAGGCTACTCCAGTACTTCTGTATTCTTCTATAGTAAAATAGAAGCTATCGTATCCTGTGATGCAAAAGAAGAAGTCAGAAAATATTTTGAAAAATATGGAGTCACCAACACTGGTGCTTCTGTAAGAGCCTACTTTATATTCTCAAATGAGGTCCTGGCCTCTGCTATCCACTTCACCTCATGATATTTCCTTAACATAGTTGTTATCTTCTTTATAGTTTCAAGAAAATTTGGGATAAACCATCTCAAAAATTAATCTTACCAATAAATGACTGAACATCCTTCTTACTTCTAGGCAAACTGATTTTTAAAATGGCTTTAACTCTCTCAGGGTCTATTCTTATTCCATCTACTGAAACCAAATGCCCCATAAGCTTTCCTTCCTGAATAGAAAAATGTGACTTCTTTGGATTTAATGACAGTCCATATTTTCTACACTTCAAAAATGCTTGTTTGAGGTGTTTTAGATGTTCTTCATCAAACTATGAAAACACTATAATGTCATCCAAATAAATCACAACAAATTTTTCCTTCTCCCCAACAAAGGCTATATCCATAGCTCTTTGAAATGTCGCACCGATATTCATCAGACCAATAGGCATATTCTCATACATGAAGGTACCCCAAGGAGTGGTAAAATCTTTCTTCTCCCTACAATCTGGGTGCATAGCAATTTGATTGTATCCTGAAAATCCATCCACCATTGACATTCTTTGAGCACGCACTACCTATTGCAAAACTTGCTCAATCTTTGGAAAAGGGTAATTATCTTTTAATGAAGATCTGTTTAAATTACAAAATTCCACACACAATCTTATCACTCCACTCCTTTTTCTTACTGGAATAATATTAGCCACCCAATATGAGTAGCTAAGTGGAACAATTATTTTTGCATCCAACAATTTCTTAACCTCCTTCTCTATTACTGGAAATAAAGCAGGATTTATTCTTCTTAATTTCTGTCTGAAAGGTTTTACATTAGGCTTTAACAAAACATTATACTGAATAATATTAGTATCGTAGGTTTTTAAATCCTCATAAGACCAAGCAAAGACATCAACATATTCCTTCAATAATTTAATGTACATGTTCCTTTGCTCAATTGAAAGTGACTTCAAAATTTTTACCATCCTAGAATGCTTTTCAGTGCCAATATTATAGTCTACAACATTCTCTTCTGAAGATTGCATTGTTGGTTTCAATGGAGTATCATATTTTGAAAAAATTCTTTCAAGGGGGACCAATCCTTGGGGAATAAAATTTCCTTTCAACTCAATAATTTTATGTCTAGCAATTTCATTTTCTGAATATTCATCAACATCTTCAACTTCCTCGTCTTGGTCTTGATCAATCAGCAAATTATAAAATTTGGCAATCAATTCCAAAAACCTCTTAATTTCTAAATCATCTTCAAAAACCCTCCATTGCTTGATATTATCTGGTACTAAAGGTCTATATCTAAATTCAATAGGATACTTTAATTGAGTTTGTTTTGGGATTCTAAAATGTGTGGCTGCTAGGGAAAGTAAATCAGATGTATGATTATGATCTCTGGGAATAAAGGAAATATTAAATGCGATAAAGAATTTATCAATCATGTCCTAGACCTCATTTCTATATACTTTCAACAAATCCTACTTTACTTGATATTTGTCCCTTACCTGCTTGAAAACTAATTCAAATTCGCCATAAACATAAATTTTTTGAATGCCCAGGTCTTTTGCAGCCTTTAAACCCAGTATCAATGCTTCATACTCTATTGTATTGTTTGTAGTTACAAACTCCAACTTATACATCAAACTTATTAACTCACCACCAGGGGAAACCAAAACAATACCTTCTCCTTCTCCTTCTTTAAATGAAGAGCCATCAAAATACATTTTCCACAACTCATCCTTTTGTTCAATAGAATGTTTGACTGATTTTTTCTTCTCAACCTGTAACATACTAGTTGTATTGTAATCACTGAAATGTAACATCCAAGAGCTCAAATCCTTTTCTACAACATAAAGTGGGTGATTTGTTGGGTTCTTGTCAATAGTGACAATGCAAGCATATTGTAATTATCTATGCAATCTCCTATTCTCTCCTCCAAAAGCAGGGATAGTTTCATATGATAAATCCATTTGTAAATTACCCCCCACCTTTTGATCCCAAGATCTTGAAAGTAACATTCTGAACTTAGGAGTAATATCTGCCACCACCACATCCATGATGACACTTTTCATGGGTAACTAAGTCAAATTAACTACCATATCCTTAATTACTCCCAAAGATTTAACAGTTCTAGAATCAAATGCATATAAATCCTGATTGGGTTTTGTGATACTTAAACCCAAAGCCTCCATGACTACTTTAGGCATCAAATTGTGAGAAGCACCAGAATCAAGTAAACAATTATGAATCATCTGATCATGAATAGTCAATGTTATATAGAAATTTGGAGATGAATTTGAATCACTTTTAGTTTTATCAGCTAAATCAGAACCAATAAATATCTTAGGATGCTCTTCTTGTAAATTCACTGTATCTGAAGGTATTTGACTCGCTGATGAACCAAGCATCTTTAAAACTGGATTTTTGTAGCTAGGTTTTTTCATCAACTCAGTAAAAGGTACTGGAATTTTAATCTTACATAAATCATTTTCAAAATTAAAATTTTGTACATTTTTATTCACTTCTTCAACTTCATAAACCTTATCTAGATTACTCTAATCAACTCGTTTTTCATGTGTTTGATTAGATGGTTGTTTTGGAGGAGGACCTGTTTTCTTTTTAGGAATCTGAATAATCTGTTTTGGACGAGATCGTAAATTTATAGCCTTCTTTGGTTCATATTGGTATATATCAGCTAAGATTTTAGGACTCAAATCACTTTCTGTTTAATAAATATTTGCATCAAAAACTTCAGAATCTTAATATTCATGTTCAGTGAGAAAACCTTCTGATAACAACTCCCCAAAATAATTCAAATCTTGATTAGTATCTTCATACTGAGAAGCCTCACCTTCCTCAATGTCATCAACTACATTATTCTGGAGTGGAGGGGGAACTCTCTGATCTTCATTTTCTCTCCTCTCCCTCTGAATATCACTGTTTCTTCACTCTCTAGGAATAAATCTAGGTGCAAACTGATGCCTAAATTGATTAGGATTATTAGGGTTTATTTCCCCTTCTTGTGCAAGCCAATTTGAATTCTTCTCTAGTTCCAATTTATTTAATTTTGTTGTTAAAATTTTGACTAACATAGCCATTTCAGCAATCTTGCTATCAGCTGACTGTGATGTGGAAGGTGCTGGAATCACCTCCTTCTTACCTTTTCTATCATATGTTTGCTAATCTGAATTCACTTTAATTCTATTAGAGGCCAAGATATTGGATTCTACCTCCAATGCAGCTTCTTGCATGTTTAATAAGGTGTCTGGTCTTCTCTCTCTTAGTTGTTAAGATAATTCTTGATCAAAGGCATTAGCATACGTAAGCTTTCTTGAAGTTTTAGAGGGTTTGAATTCTACCATACGTCTTGTTAAATCTTTTAGAAAAAACTGCTATGGTTTCATCCTTTTTCCTCCTTAAGGCTCCAAATTCAGTAATATAATAAGTGTGGTATTTTGTGTCACTCCATTTCCTCATAAATACATCATGTAACTCCTCTATTAAGGTGATTGAATTTGCTCGTAGTTCCCTAAACCACTTATTAACCTCACCATCCAAACTCTACACAAACATCCTCATCCATACATCTTTTGCTTCAATGTTTTGGTTGTCTGCATAACTAACGAATGCATCCCAGTGCTCCCCAGCTGTTGTTTCACCCTGATCGTTGAATCTAGGTAAGCACTTCTGATAATGTCCTCCAGGGAGAGCATTTAAGGGCTGAGGAAGGACTAGTGGTGCATATCTAGCAACCACTGTTCTATCCATCATGTCTAGAGGTTTCTAAGATGCCATTGTGAAACTACTAGGGTTTGGTGAAGGAAAGGGTTTAATATTTACATTACTTGAACTTGGTTGAAAAGGGATTTTGGTGGCTTTGAATTGAAACAAAGGGATCTTTCCAAAAGACTGAGTTTTTTCTTTTTTAAAGGACCGTGGATTAGTAAAAACTTGGAAGGTGCTAATTGGAATAGTAGATATTGACCATGACAGACTTTCTTTTTCTCCTATGAATGTGAAAAAGCTGATACTAGGTCAAAAAGATCAGAAGCACATAAAGAAGGAGAAGACTAGGATTTCTGAAATTTTCTAGCTTCCTTCAAAATATGTTCTGGATCAGAGACACCTTGATGCAAAGGTGAAGTAGGATTTCTACTAGTTCCAACCCTTTTGATAGCCTGTTAGCTGGAATATTTCACCTTCTACGGATAGTAAGGTGTTCCACTGGTCTGAATGATTCAGATCTAGAAAAAATGAAGGACAGAGGTTGAAGATCCTCCCTGGACACTGTAGATACCTGGAATGTGATTCTTCAATAGTAACCCTATGTACTTGCAATCAGCTTAAACATGCAAACACATCAAATCTTCCAGAATATAATCTATTGATCCATGTTAGTGACAAAGGAATCTAACAACATACATGTGAAATAAAAAAACAACAATAATGTGGGATGAAAATCAACTTGCATTAAGATAAAAATGGAGAAGTTTACAACCAAGCCTTAGTGTTGACATGCATCTCCATGAAACCAAGCACTTTCATCCCCATAAGCTCCGACTCTAGCTCTCTATGCTCTCCAATGGTGTGGGCCAAGTGATCAATCCAACATCATAACAATACCTTAAGAGTTCTCCCTCTCAACCATGCCCATGAGCTTGTCTTTATAAGGCATAATGGATAAGGATGGTTGAGAGATTTGTGGATGAGGTGGCCTATAAGATCCTATGATGGGGGATCTCAAGCTCAACTCATCCACAATGATAGGGATAAGGGAGGCCACGAGGATTATCATTTAGAAGCCTCGAGAAACTTCTCTTTTTCCCTTTTTACCCAGGGTATCGCATTTTTCCTTCAATGACAGAGTGGTTCTGGTAAGAAATGCTTATGGACTAAGGTCCATAAGCGATGGCATCGCTTGTGGACAACAAGGGATAGGCGATGTGAATAAGGTACTGCTCCTGGACAAATGAGAAAGTGTGATGCTGAGCATTTTTTATGAAAGATTGACATTTATCATGGGTTTCCCCTCCAAGAGCTAGGATTTAGGGCAAGTAAGTATGTCAAAGGTCTTATCACATGATGGTGACAGGATTTTGGTATAACAGGATGCCCCCCAAAGCATGAGTCTTAGAGGGATATGATAAATGAGAGCTTTGAGAGAACAAGTCATTGCTACGAGGTGAAAATTTTGGCTCAATCAAAGCATGTTGTCAAGTAGGCATCTGTAGTACATCAGTATTTTTGACTCATAGACACAAGTAACCAACTCATAGCTATGGACCAATACAAGGTAGATCCATGAGAGGAATAAACAAGCATGGCTACTAGAATACAACGTAGATCCATGTGATAGAGGACTCAAAATTGGACATAGCTACCAGACATACAATGTAGATCTATGTCATACAGACACAAATTTGAGCATAGCCACGACCATACAAATGTGAATCCGTGCTAGATATACAAAACTCCATCACAACCTGGGGAAAGCAATGAGCGCTTTAAAAAAATACCCAGGGTCTTTGTTTCGTCTTCCACAAGGTACGATTCTATCCATGTGATTACAATGATCTAATGTCGAACATGGTAGAAACCACTTGATTACAGGCCAATGATGTGAACCATTAACAAGTGTGAGGGATATCACCATTAATATCAATGATTCCCAAGGTACTCTAATACAATCTACTGAGTGCGATTAGATGTCCTGATGTTGAACACCCAGTCAATTCTATTGATCAAAGGTCAATGATGTAAACCTATGTCGAGAGCAAGAGAATCTATCATTAAGGCATACAAATCTCAAGGTACTAAGTATTGTTTCCAAGACTATTTCCCGGATGATGAGCTGATGTCGGCGGGAACAGTCTCGTTGAAGGAGGGCACTGATGAGTCCCACATCAACGAAACGAAAATAAAAAAATAGTTCTGGAATGATGTGTATGTAGTAACCATGGGAATGACTCAAAAGTACTAACACAAATACTGTGTGGACTGCAAAGGTAAACTTCTTTGAATCCCCTTTGAACATCGGGTGGCACGACAACAAGACTTGGCAGCATAATTTAACGGGACAAACACACAATGCGACAGTAGACAATGCATTCTATTTAAAGACTCAAAGGAGTGACATGACTCATGAAAGTGGGTCATCATAGAATCAGTTGAATACCCAATTGACTGACATGATGTGCAGACAGGTTCCATGTTCAAAGGTAACGACAAACAACTGTCATTATTTGCAAAATGATTCCCTTCCCATTTCCCCCATCATGATTGATGAGTTCCTCTTTTTGGTTTTACAAGTTCAAAGAGGGTAACAAACACTCGATATATCTTGTTGGAAGACAAGTCCAGACTCATATGTTTTAGGAACCTAAGAGAGGAGGGTTTCATTCCCAAAATGGGTCTCTCAATGTTTAATTTAATGAGTCCACTAAAAGAAAACTCGGTATTGTTCATGTTTAGAGAGTCTGAATGAATACGGAAGAAGATTCCAAAGGGTCCTTTTCTATATGATTTAGTATCTAAGGCCTGAAAAAGTATAAAATAATACCTTAGAGAACTCTTCTAGTCATGATTGGTTGGAGGGTTCCTTTTTCATAAATAGTCCTATCCGAATTGAAAAAGAGATAACCTACCATCGGAAGAACGACTCTTCAAATAATTTTACGAGTATGAAAAAGAGAAGTACTCAACAATATTTTCATATTTAGGGAGCCTAAAAAGAGTTTAAAGAGGACTCCATGAGGTTTCTTTACACAATGTCACTTTTTACAAGCTTGGAAAGAATCGAACACAGACTCGATGATCTTTTCATGTTTAAGGAGTCTGAAAAAAGATGTGAAAAGAAGACTCCATAGCGTTTCTTTACACAATGTCAACTTTTTACGAGCCTGGAAAGATTTGAAAACAGACTCGGACCTTTGATACTGGGTTTAAGGATCATGACCAAAGTGTTGTAATAAACGCTCGTCGACCTTTTCCATTTTATGGAAGTGTGAAAAAGTCGTAAACAAACTTCCAAAGCTTTTTTGCTATGGTTCTCCTGTCCTACAATCGACTTAGCAACAAGTGTTAAATGCATTTAAAACTAGCATTAAGGGATTACGACAAATAAAATTTGACTAAAATGTGATTTTATATCAAAACTATAGTTAGTCAGACCCAAAAATTCCTATATAAGTCATGTAAATAGTAAAAATTCAAATCATTTCACTATTTACCAATAGCAGAGAGCACTTGGATCATTTTCTTAGCCAGATCTTCAGTAGCTGATACCAGGATTTCCCACTGTCCATTTTCAGCATCATTAGTTGTAGGTAACAACTAAGACCTTATTCTTTCATTTCATAGTGTTTATTTTGCGTTTTGGTGGGGTTTTGGGCTCATATGGCAAGCCCTAAAACCTTAAATGCGGACACTGCACATACCCCTTGTGGGATACGCGGTACCTCTCAAGAACCACACCTATAATATAGCTGACAGGTGGTGCCACCACCTATCTCCAATGGTGCACAGCTACTGCCGGTTGTGGAGACTTTAAACCAATAGAATGGATAGTATAAAGTCATTCTTTTGATCTTTAATGATTAGGAATGTTTCTAATGCATGCTATGATTGTTTTTGATAGGTCTTGGTTGCTCAAAACATGGTGATATGGAAAGAAAGAAGACATGACAATGAGGATGCCTTTGTGGAGAGAAATGTCGGTTGTATTGCCACATTACAAGATTGTGGGCTCCTGAAGTTCTTCCGTACCCCAAGCATGGTGTCACATGAGCAGTTACTGGAACACATACGATGGATGTGGAATCCAAAGCAGCAGTATTTCGAGGTGGGGGCCCATATAATTACAGTGGAGGTAGAGGATATCTACTTCCTGACTGGTCTCTTGAGACGGGATTCCACCATCTCACTAGAAGGTTCCCATGGAGGGGATATTACAACTAGAGATCTTATGGATCGTCACCATGCTTTAGGGACAAGGACATCGGGGAAGAAGATCCCCATTAGATTGACGGATGGGGCCCTACAGACTGTCCTATTTAATATGAAGAGGATGGATGGAAGTCATGGTGTGAACCAAGCTTCTAGAGCACACATGTTGTATGCCATAGAGGCCATGACACCCACGGTGTTCAACTGGGCGGAAGCTATGCCTCCCATATTCAAGGATCAACTGACTAAGTGTCAACAGGGAGAACTAAAGCAGTTTGTCTTTGGTTACATTTTAACCTACTTCTTCTTCGAGCGGGTCCCATAGCTGAGACCTCAGGTGGTCTTCCGAAGTCTGAGAGCATGGGACCCCCGTATGCTGAGGTGGGTATAGGTCATGTCTTGCACAGGAGTAGGTAGGGGAAGGGTGAATTTCATTGATCATTTCTTCATATGGCTCTAAGATCAGATCCTCATGGTTGAGGACTATGCTTACATAGGCACGGAATTCACCACAGATCCTGTCCTACCACTCCCACCTGGAGAACAATGGGGCGATATCGGTAAGAAGCAAGAAACCCTAAAATGGATGAAATGTTTTTATGTTTTTTATGTTTTATATTTTTTTATATTAAGTGACGAGACCTATATATTCTCATGCAAATTTTGGAGCAGTGCAACCTAGAGGAGCATCTCCATTGGACAGGTGAGCCGGAGCCCGCTTTGTGCCTTAGGGTGATGATATCACTGGGGATCTAGAGGGAAACATAGAGAGGTTGACATTGGATATCTCATATGCTGACATAGATGACCTCTCGACGAGATATCAGAGATCTACAATGGGAGTACCGGGTCGATTCAGTAGGCTTCTACGTAGGGTAGCTCGAGCAGTGATGTGCTGTCACGAGCACCACTAGTGTATGAGATATGTACTGAAAGTTGATAGCTTCAAGATTTTGTATGATGATTTTGCCTAAAATCCTATGTGCTTTAGATGAGGTCTCAAGACCTATTTTTTGTAAAATTTTTTGTATATATATATATATATATATAGACTTTTACCTGGTGTTTATATGTTTCAAGTGGCAAATGTATTTTATATGAGTTTTATGTGTCTTTAAATGTTTATTTACAATGTACCGTGTTTTATTTTGACATCATGAATGGGCAATATGCCAATCTAGGATGTAATTAGCCAACAAGTCAGCAACTACATTATGTTCCCTAGGGATATGCCTATAAGTACTGGTTTCAAATGACCTTTCTAACAAACGTACTCCCTAGAAGAGGCAGAGGAGCACAGGGTTCCTAATGATGTAAACAAGGTTTAAGTGGCAAACCATGAGTTGCGAGTCCATCAAGACTACTAGATCACAAACATCTTGGGAGGCAGTTTCATTCAGGAGACCGATGACTACTTCATACTCGACGATGTTTTTAGTAGCGGGACCTATACAAACCGCTCCTGAACTAACCAAATCTTCAGCTGGGGAATAGAGGACCCAAGCAGCCGAGGTGAGATTCAAGGTGTGGCCACAAGCACCATCAACAAATCTGTAGAAAGCCATCTGCATTACCAATACATGGTATAAACGGATGCGGAAACTAAACTCAATACCATCTTGAAAATACTAAAATCACACTGAAAGCCAGTCAATATACATATATACAAGATACTATCCAAGAAAGACCTAGGAATAGTACCTTTTTAGGTACAACCCATTGAAAGGTTTCCCCAAAGGGATCCCATCATAATCAATGAGCTCGTAAGCTCCTTTCTCTAACACTTTAGAAATAACAAAAGGTTCGTACCACATGGACTCGAACTTACCCTTCTGTAGCTTTTCATATCTCTGGTCATAAGTCAATACTAGGTCACCCTCGTTGAAGACATGAGGTCAGACAGATTTATCATACTGTGCTTTGACACCTTTCTTTTGTGCCTCATTAGCTAAGGCAACATCTCTCTAAGTCTCGTTAAGGTTATTCAAGTACAAAAATATTTCTTCCTCTGCGAAAGTGTCTGGGAGAACTTCGAGAGTAAGTTGTAAAGATGGAATCTGACATTGGATCGGTAAGATATCTTCGAGTCCATAAACAAGCTGGAATGGTGTGAAACCAGTGGTTGTTTTCACCAAAGTATGATAAGCCCAAAGAGAAGAGAAAATAATGTGGTGCCAATTGGATTTATGATCTCCAACCATCCGACGAAGCATAGTTTTCAAAACTTTGTTAATGGCCTCTACCTAACCATTAGCTTGTAGATAATATGGTGTAGAGTTTTCATGGAAAAAACCTAGCTTGGCACTCATTTCCTCCATCATCTAATTACGGAAATGGGATCCTTGATTAGTAACGATAGACTACGGAACTCCGAATCTAGCTATAATATGATTGAACAGGAAGAGAGCGGAAGTCTTACCATTTTATGCATATGTAGGCATGGCCTTAGCCCATTTTGTGAAATAATCAATGACTACGATGATGTAACCATGCCCACCAGTTGAGGTAGGCTTACAACGTATGAATTCAATCCCCCATTCGGTGAATGGGACAATGGAAATGATGAGGTGTAGCGGAGCAGGATGGGTGCGCTTTTTAGGATAACAGTGTTGACAAGGTGGGAATTTCTTAACAGTCTCATGACAATATTTGAAGATAGAAGGACAGAAATAGACAGTGCGAAGGATTTTCTGGGCTATAGCCATCCCAGATAAATAACCACCACATGCTCTAGAGTGGAAATCATTCAACACATGTTCATCCTCCTTATGGGTGAGGCATCGTCGGAGAATGGAGTCAATCCCACGTCTATACAAGGTATCATTTAGGATGAGATAGTATTTCATGTGGTGACAAATACGGTGGTGATCATTGTGAGATAAATGTGGTTGAAAACGTTGAGTCTAGATATAGATAAATAGATCTCCATACCGAGGATCAATAGTGCTTATCAGGAACAGGAATTCATCCGGAAATGAATCGTTGGGCTCAGATTCTGTCAAAGCACAGGGAAGATCACACATAATCTCTACAAAGACCAATGATTTCTTTTATGTAGCCTTGGAAAATTCTATATCAAACTCTTCAAGAATGAGAATCCAACGAGAGTACTTGCCCTTGAGAACCTGACGAGTCAGGATGTAGTACATCGGGTTCTAGTCTGCCAATACGGTGGTAGTGCAGAGCAGAATGTAGTGAAATTTTTTTTTTACAGCAATGACTGTGGCCAATGCTAAATTTTCCACACATGAACGAGTTTTGGAATCCATGAGATTCTTACTGGTGTAATAAATCACGTGCTCCTGATCATGGAGATTTTCCTGCACTAAAACCATAGCGATGGTAGTAGCAGAGGCAGTACTGTACAAGAGAAATTCCTTTGAATAATAATGGGGGTGTATCATGGGTGAATGAGTCAGAGCATGCTTAAGATTATCAAAGGCACGTTGGGCCTGGTCATCCCAGAAGAATGGGGTGTTCTTCTTGAGGAGACGCATATAACAGGGCGTTTTCTCTATGAAATTGCACACAAAACGATGGAGAAAGTTTTCCTTCCCCTACAAACTTTTGAGTTCAAGGAGATTAGTTAGGGCTGGTAGATCAAGAATGGTGACAATTTTCAAAGGATCTATCTGGATGCCATCTTTGGATACCACAAAACCTAGTAGACGTCCTGTCTCAACGCAAAAAAAACATTTATGCAGATTGAGCCATATATTATAATGACAACATCTTAGGATTATCTCTCTAAGATGACCAGGGTGGTCCTCCCGTTGCTATGAATGAGCAGGGAGGTCATCAAGGTATGGTTCAACAATATGTTTAATATCACGAAACACATAGGACATCGAACGCTGGAACGTGGCTCCAACATTTTTGAAGCCAAAAGGTAACTTCTTATATGCAAAGGTTCCCCATGGCCAAATGAATGCCATCTTATGCTGATCGGAGGGTAATATCTCATATGATTATAGATAGAGAATCAATCCATCAATGAAAAGATGACACTTCCGTCACAGTTGTCAATAATCTGATCGATATGCTAGGTAGGAAAGTTGTCCTTGGGAAAAGCTTTATTTAAATCCCTAAAGTTGATACAGAGTCTAATGGTGCCCTGCTTTTTATTGACAGGGAAAATGTTTGATACCCATTCCGTCGAGGGTATGGGATAAATAAACCTAGCTTTGAGAAGTTTCTCAATTTCAGCTTTTATAGCTACAGCCTTCTGAGGATGGACTTTCCTTAGTTTTTGCCTGATAGGTTTAGTCGAGGGGTATGTTTTAATATCATGGACCATAATGGATGTGTCAATCCCAGGCATCTCTTCATAGGACTAGGAAAAAATATCACAGAAGTCTTTGAAAGGGCCTTATGGGATTTAGATTAATCTATGGAGCAGTTCTGCCCAACATGAACATGCTTGATAGTATCAAGATTGGCTGATATGTCAATCGGGCTTGTCTGTGTAATTTTGCAAAGGTTTCCTTCAGAATCTATATCTTTCAACAATATAGGACTTTGGGATACGTTGACAATATCAGTAGGAAACAAGAATGCAAAATCATGGTTAACCAAACTGGTGTTGGGGAAGAACATGGATCTATGATGGTGATCCTCCCAAATGGACTTATACATGCTCATGATCTCCATAATGGACTCATCAGAAGGAAAAATCTCAGAGAGATAATATAGAGTAGGAAGAGAAGGTTCTAACCAGTATGGTAAATGGTAGGGATCCGAAGCCACTAGATGAAGATCATCGGTGTGATCATTGAAAAAGGTTTGAATGGTGTCATACATAGCTTCATATAGACTCAATGAGGTAGACTCAACAACATGTTTTCCCTTAGGATCACAATCCAATGAAGTGATCATATGGACTGACGTGGTATCTGTGCTAGGAGGACTGGATGGAAAAACCCCAATAAGGGATGAATCCTTCAACATGCCTACCCCAATCGACTGGTAAGCAAGAGGGGACTGGCCTAACATGGGGATGTTATTAGCCGTGAAGGTAGTAACATCCAGTGTACATAAATCAAGCTGGTAAATAGTAACAATTCTCCCTAGATGTGGAAATTGGACTGTTCGAAATACTATTGAAGCAATAGCAGTTATGGCATAGAACCAATTTCATCCTAGAAGGAGATTGTAATCTAAAGGGGCATCTACCACTTCTACTTGAATGGAAATGATTTTTCCCCCCAGCTCGACCGCTAGGGATGATATGAGACCATGGGGTTCGAAACCCCGTCCATCAAAGGCCTTGAGGGTCGTAGGTGATTTTACAAGCTCGGGAGAGCCAAGGGCTTTCCAAAAAGATAGAGATAAAACCTAGGTCGAAGACCCTTCATATAGTATCATTCAAAAAACTTTATTTCCAACTACTTTTGTAATGACTTGAAAAGTAAGTTTATGCGATAACCTAGACTTATAGTTCTCAACATTGAAATGGATCAAGTTGGTATTATCCAGGTCTAAAGCTCCTAATTATGTTAACAAGTTTTTGCACTGTGTAGGGCAACTTTGGAGCACTTCTAGGGTAGACATTGCATAGGGTGCCTGAGTGAGATCTTCAACCACATTATAAAATTGAGCAGCTCGGGCATTACGATTAAAGATAGCCTTCCAAAGAGTACTCTTAGGTGGGTGCAAAATCATGTTGAGAGTAGGTTTCTCAATAGATAAAGGGACAATAGATGAGGAATTAGGAGAACTAGTAGAGGGAGCTTATCTTGAAGATGGATGATCTTCATTCTTATCCATGCGTTTGTCATAATTCTGACTTCGAGTTTGTAGATGGATGGTATCTGAGGACATCATACGAATTTCCTCTGATGAAATAGAGTTACCTTGATTAGACATGTGGTCTATCATCTATTGTTGAGAGAGAAAAGGATCCGTAAGTACTGCAGGTGCAGGATTGGACTTCAAAAACTAGGAGATTTCATCCCGACGAGGACATTCCTTTGAAAAATGGTCACCACCATAGAGAAGACAGGGATATTTTGCTTTTCTTTTCCATTTATCATTCTCACTGTTGGTTGGTATTGGAGTCTCCAGTTGGTTTCTAGGTTTTTTATTTCTACTTTTACCTTTCATTTTATTATTACCCGAGGTTTGAGTACTTTGAATGGAATTGACCTCGGTGGAAACCTTAGGAGTCAAAGGAGTAGGGGTGGTAGTTTGGGTTTGTTTGGCAGGTTTCACTGCTGATGGGGACTAGATTGAACCAACAATCCCATCAATAGGTACTTATGCTGGTGGCTTGGTAGGATCAGTGCTGGGGCTTGGAGCTTGAGGAATTAGGTCATAAAGGGTTCCAGATTATGAATAAACTATGTCTAGGTACTGAGCCTGACTAATAGCTTACTCTTCAGTGATGGCACCACCCATAGACACATCTTGGGCAATAGGTGGCAACAAGGATTTGGTGAACCAATCAGCTAGTAACTGATCTGGAATAGGGGCCTTAATAAGCCTTATTGGCCTTCTCCACTCATGGATATGATCAGATATGTGGGTGGAGGTGTTTTTTCGTAGATAGGTTAAAATATTAGTACCCATTTCGTAATGAATAGGGAAATGAAAGTGTGTAATAAACATGGTTTCCAACGAGCCAAAATCCACAAACAAATGTTGTGGGAGTTCAATGTACCACTTAGCAGCTGTATCGGTCAAAGTTCGCTGAAAGAGTCGTAACTGAACGGAATCATCCATGAGGGAGTTTGAAGAACACCACAAATGGAATGTCATCACATGGTTCTTCAGATCATCTCCCTACTTTCCATCGAATTTTAGGATATTCGATGGTAACTTTATTGAAATGGGTGGCTACGAGGGATTGTGTCGAATGGGGTGATTAATCAACTTGGAAAAATCAGGTAAGTGCAAATTTGCTAGGAAAGGTAATTGTTGGTTGGGCTGCACATACTGGTAATATTGATATGGAATATAATTACCAGTAGGACCATAAGTGGATTGAAAGACAGGTTGTTGTGACGAAGAACTACTCCATAAGGATGTCCTTCGGCACCTCCCACAGTATGAATAGGTATCCCTCCCATGGCTGGCATGTAAGACTAGTTGGGTTGCCCCCATGGCGTAAATGCATTACTAGGGTATGGAATTCCTATAGGATTGGGTGGATGATTAATGTTTCCTACAGGTGTTTGATAACCATAACCTCTAGAATATTGAATGGTTACAGGTTGTGCCTCGAAGGGCTGACCTGAACTAGATGGGGGACTAACCACATTAGTACGGGTGGGAGGGACATAAACTGTAGATGGTTTTATGTCAGAGTTATGTCCTTGATTAGGTAAAATTCTAGTGTCAAATAATGTAGTTCGTGCCAGGGGTTGCCCCCCGATACTAGAAAGTGTAGATGAAACAAGAATTGAGGGTTGAACCCCAGGTGCAGAAGACCTAGGAGGATTAGGAACAGATGTAGCATGAGAGGTGGTATTTTGACCTGGGTTGTGGGGTGTTAATGGACGATCTATAATCGGTTCAATGGGTCTCATAGAATCGGCAAGTGAATGATATCCCATAGGAACAAATGTGGAATGTGATGGTGTCAGTCCTAATAGGTCATCTATTTACCTATCAATTTCCTTTGCACAGAGAATGGTAGCATTGTATTTCCTACATTCTTCTTCCATTTTAGAAGATTCTACACTGGTGCCAAATGAGGCAATGGCTTGTCCTACAGGGGTGTCCCAAAAAGAAGCACTGGGACCAAAATATGGATGGGTGGTATCATCAACATGACCTTCTGTGGGAGAATGGAATGAGGTATCTCCCTGAGAAGGCTGTTGGACCAAGGGAGGCGAGTGTGAAGAATATGGTCCTCCACTTTCTGCAACCACACTATCTCCCGCATGGGAGGTGGTAGCAGCTCCTTGGTCGATAGCTTCCATATGATTTTCTCTTGAACCAAGAATAAAATTAGGTGGCAAGCCTCGTACTCTTCTGGACTATCTTAACTCAGTCAGTTTGCACAGTTCCTAATTAACCTAGGGTCTGAAAATCTATAAAACACACCAAAAAATTTCCCTACACAAGCTATAGGACAAAACAATCACGCTTAAAATGATAGGAGGAGTTCAAAAAGTTAGGTCTCTCACCAAGATTGTCAAGAAGTCGAGGGTACGTGGATAGTAATCTCCTCGAATGTTGTTTTCGGTGTATGACTCCAAACAAGACGGCCAAAGGGATTTTCTCAGATGGATAGGGTATCCTAGTGGGGTCTCCTGATATACTCAAGGTACGTGGGAGCTCGAATCGGTAGTAGTGTTGTCTAATGCATAATCATACACAAGGGGCCTTCTGATATACAATTGAGTACATGAAGTACCTTTCTATATACTTCAAGGGTATGTGAAAGGTTGTTCAATATACCAACGGTACATGGAAGAACCACGTGAGTCCTAGGATGTAATGTGGATAAATAATGATAGCTCCTACGCTTAACGATGCTTGAACACGTCTCTAACCTATCACACCATTTACTACATAAATTTTAACCTATAACTACCATTAATTTTAATGTGGATGGTTAGATAAATGCATGATGTTTTGACAGAAAAGTAAAACCATGCAGTATGCGTGTGCAAATATTTTCACTTTACCGTTTAGTATGCCTACTTATGGGAGCGAAGAGAGTATTTTCTTGCATTTCAAAACCAAAAAGACTTCCAAACAATAGTCTTGAACACAAAATCAAAGACAAGAAACACTCTACCAAATTTATTTCTCTTTCTTGAAAGCAAATAAGAAGGGGAAGAATCTATTTTCCTAAAAGAACAACAAGAAGCACACTATATGCAAATGCATTCTATGTTTTCAAATTTCTCTTAAAACATAAGAAAATCGAACTTAAAACTACCATATTTTTTATTTTGATTGAGATAGTGTTAAATGCATGAGAGACAAAAGAACATGAAGAGCCTGAAAGCTTGAAAATCCAATCAGAGAACCAATGCCCAATTCTCAATGATGATAACCTAAGCTCAGTAAAAAAAATTATTTTTTAAAGGAAGGAAAAAGAAGTTTACTCTGCAAACAAGAAATGAAGCTAAGATGCAAACCAAATGTTCTTATTTTAGTCTATATAACAGAAATGAAAAGAGATCTTACTGACACCCTAAGCTTTTCAAAAAACAAGAAACCCTTTCGTAAACACAACCAACAAGCACAGAAGCAGATGAACAATCAAAAGCCTAACCAAACTTTTGAATTTTCCAATCAAACCAATTTTAAACCATAAAATCTCAAACCACAAGCATCAGATTTTGTCACACAAGTCTGATAAGTAGAACTAAAAGAAACACAACTCAATTTTTTACCAAAAAAAAAGAGAAAAAGAGGTTTTGAAATCATTCCTACCTGGCACCATGCTTCTCTAGGGTTGACAGGGTGGTTCTATCTCAACACCGCTTCTCGCCAATGGGATATAAGTGGTGGAAATGCGTACTGCTCACTCTATTCAGGCGGTGGCATAGCTCCTTGTACACTGCATAGGCGCAGTTCCCTGTAGAAGACCAAAAAACCAAGAGAATGATAGATCAAGTCATAAAAGGACTAGATCAAGGTAAATACTGCTAGATTGAGTATGGAAACAAAGCATAAAAGGTCGAGATGACTCAAATCTGAACAGATCTGGAAGTTTCAAACCCAAATGGACTAAGTCAAAAATCAGATATGACTGAAGAGATTTGGAGAAGGAGCCTAGATTCATACAAGAGTTGAAGACTGAGGAAGATTAGAACAATTGATACATATAACTATTCCCCTGTAGCATCACTAGATTTGTTAGCTGGAATATTTCACCTTCTACAGATAGTAAGGTATTCCACTGGTCTAAATGATTCAGATCTAGAACAAATGAAGGACAGAGGTTGAAGACCCTCCTTGGACACCGTAGATACATGGAATGTGATGCTTCGATAGTAACCCTGTGTACCTGCAATCAGCTTAAAAATGCAAACACATCAAAGCTACCAGAATATAATCTACTGATCCATGTTAGTGACTAAGGAATCTAACAACATACATGTGAAATCAAACAAAAATAATAATGTGGGATGGAAATCAACTTGCACTAAGATAAAAGTGGAGAAGTTTACAACCAAGCCTTAGTGTTGACATGCATCTCCATGAAACTAAGCACTTTCATCCCCATAAGCTCCCACTCTAGCTCTCTATGCTCTCTAATGGTGTGGGCCAAGTGATCAATCCAACAGCATAACAATACCTTAAGAGTTATCCCCTCAACCATGCCCATGAGCTTGTATTTATAAGGCTTAATGGATAGGGATGGTTGAGAGATTTGTGGATGAGGTGGCCTCTAAGATCCTATGATGGGGGATCTCAAGCTCAACTGATCCACAATGATAGGGATAAGGGAGGCCATGAGGCTTATCATTTAGAAGCCTCGAGAAACTTCTCTTTCTCCCTTTTTACCCAAGGTACCACTTTTTTCCTTCAATGACAGAGCAGTTCTAGTAAGAAACGCTTATGGATTAAGGGCCATAAGCGGTGGCACCACTTGTGGACAACAAGGGATAGGCGGTGCGAACAAGGTACCACTCCTAGACAAATGAGAAAGTGTGGTGCTAAGCATTTTTTATGAAAGATTGACATTTATCATGGGTTTCCACTCCAAGAGCTGGGATTCAGGGCAAGTAGGTATGTCAAAGGTCTTATCACATGATGGTGACAGGATTTTGGTATAACAAGATTTTGGAAAGGGTTTATTTACTTTACTTGAACTTGGTTGAAAAGGGATTTTGGTGGCTTTGAATTGAAACAAAGGGATCTTTCTAGGAGACTAAGTTTTTTCTTTTTAAAGGCATGTGGATCAGTAAAAACTTGGAAGCTGCTAATTGGTATAGTAGATATTGACCATGACAGACTTTATTTTTCTCCTATGAATGTGAAAAAGGTGATACTAGGTAAAAAAGATCAGAAGCACATAAAGAAGGAGAAGACTAGGATTTCTAAATTTTTTTAGCTTCCTTCAAAATATGTTCTGGATCAGAGACACCTTGATGCAAAGGGGAAGTAGGGTTTCTACTGGTTCCAACCCTTTTGGTAGCCACTGTGGACATTGTTTGGTGAAAAATTAGTCTAAATGATTTTCTGATTTTTCTCAACTCTCAAAATCAGTTGAATGATAAAACCGAGGGAAGATATACTTTAGTTTCATCCCTGGAAATGACGCCAAAGATATTAGTGCTAGAAATTGTTCCTAGACTACAACAAGAACAAGCTAACAAAATATCAATTAGAAAACATAATGAAATTGGTTTTTAATGGTTTTGGTTTAAAACTTTATAAACAAGGAGGAAAAACATAAACAAGCTAATACAAAACTAAATCATGAACAATTTTAATAAACTGAGGATCAGACACATCTCAATAAACCATACACAATACACATGAAATACTGATTCCACTCACAAGATACAAGCATTTGCATGAATAAAACTTTTAAACAAGAAATGAAATTGTATGTTGAGTAATGAACCAGATCAGAAATGAAACTAGCATAAAAAATACAAAAGGCTTATCAGTTTGTATATAATCAATAACAGTCATCAACTTACATATGAGTTATCCATCATTAGCTTGAGATATCACAGCTTAAAAGCCTCTCCTTGAGTCAAAATTCCAACCCTACCTCTATGTACCTTCCCACTTTTATCCTTCATTTCATATAAAATAGTTACATAACTGACAAAACTAACTTTTAGGTCAGGATTCGAAACAGTTACAAAGATCATTGTCTTTTCAAAAATAAAATATTAACTATTACAAAAATAAACTAACACCTGTCACTAGTACTCCTCATAGGTTTTTGGTTTCCTTAGCTAATAATGAAATCCCTTCTAAGGCATGTGACTTCCTTTTAGTTCTCTACTGCTCTATTTCCAAATATTCAATCTTCTTTGGCATTATCTCATTTTGTTGGGTCAAATTTTGAATTTTTTGGTTCAATTCCTCAAACTGGCTTTGAGTCTATTTATTTTTCTTTAAAGCTTCCTTTGAAACAACAATTAACTCCTGGTATTGTGTGTTTACATCATCAAGATCCTCCCTTAGTCTCCTATTATCCATAACCATTCCCTCATTGGTTTCCCCAAATATAGGGTTTCAACTTCAGGAAAGAGGAAATATTTTGGATTGAAGGTGAAGGGTATTTTCTTGAACCAGAACTCTCCCTCATCTATTATGCATGTGGATTCTATTATCAATTATGTGGCTTCTAATATCAATTCTCTAGTTAATTCAAATTTAAGGCTATCAAATGAAACTGTGTCTTTATGAAAACCCTGAGCGAAGCCGTATGGAAGTTCTGGGTTAAAGCCATCGATTCTCTAAAAGAAATCAAACCATCCAGCTCTTTGAAACATTGCTACACAATCATGAAAACTTTTTTCCCAGCTTGTATCAGTGGGTTCGGATCTGTTAGTTTTACCACTTTTCTTCATTTTCTGCACTATAACCCTAGACTATGTATTTCTTTACACTAGTTCAAAAATATTCAAAATGGTTCTTTGCAACGATGAAATTAACAGCCAAGCAAATTCGTAACAAACAGGTTTACAATTTTTCAATAATCCAACAAAACCAACAGTGTGTCGATGTAGACCATGACTCTGTCAATGATTTTAATACCTGCTTATATAGCTGCCATGATGATGAACTGAACTTCTGAATATGCACCATTATATCTCTGAGAAATGTTCAAAATCGTTCAATACTTTATTCTTCAACCGCCACGATCTCCAACCACTTCCTTCAATAATTTTACCAAATGAAAACCTGACAGGTATGACCACGAACCTTGTAGCTTCTGATACACCTATTATAATCATCACTGGATTTTGAATATGCGGTATCATATGTGTCCAAAAACTTCCACCAATTTCAATTTCAAACAGCCAGGATTCTCCTCAATAATCTTTGCCTCCTCTTATACACTTGTCATAATGATCACTAGGCTCTAAACACGTATCATTTTGTCCTCACAGGTGTTAAACATCTCCTACTATCTTCGATTACAAAGCACCACCATTATTTTCCGTAATTTCATAGGTTCGAGATTCTTGTAGCGCCTTTGTTCATTGACTTTCGACCCTGCGCTACAGGAATCTCCCTTTTGCATATTTTTTAATCAATGCTTAAAAACAAAGGTTAGTCATAAGCTAAAACTTTGAAATAAACTTTATTATAATTTTTTGAGACCTTAAAGACATATATATTAACTAATAATCCCAAAGAACAAACCTTAAAACTAAAATAATCAAATAATCAAATTATTAAAAGCATTAAATCAAACAAAAAGTTATGATTGCCAAAAATTCTCAAAACCAACTTAAAATGTAAAGTCGTAGTAAACCAATGCTTTTAAAAAAATAAGACAAATAACCTAAGAAAAACATATAGTTATAACAGATCACATGATGATTAGCCCATGAGATCATATGGGTCACTTATTTCAGCCATCATCATCACTGAAATCGATCTCGAGTGAAGCCCAAGCTTCACCTACTCTCCCATCCATTATGTTGTCATATTTTGGGCCTCCTTCCCACTATTTTGAATCCTATTCTGGAGTGTTTAGTCATTATAATTAATTATTATGTCTACTAGAATATAAACAGTGTTTAATATCTCGATCATACTATAATATTGTTTTCCAATAAGCTCACATTTTAAGTTTTCCTTGTATGAGCTTAATTTTCCATGAAAATGAGGGATTTGATTAGTTTAGTGCAATACAAAATTTAGTAGTTCCCATGAACCTAAGTATGAGTGGTTTAATATTTTGATTTAATATTTATTAGGCTCTATTAATTTCAATTCTCAGGTCTTATTCACTTCTGATACAAATTTCATGTGTTTTTGTACACCCTAGCTAGATGACTAGTTAAATTTGACTAGTCTCGCATTTTTGTAATTTCAAGAGTTATGTTAATCCAAATTAAATTCCGTAAGATGATGGATTTTTTTGAAATAACCCTATATCCATAAAACCCCCCAAATTGAGATTTATTTTAATCTATACCTAATTTTTTCAGCCTCTACTGCGCAAGTCCTTATTAAGCCAATATTTCCTAATTTTCCCAATTCACTCCTAAACTTTAGAAAACTTTAAAGAACTATTTCAAACTGATTGAAACATTATTTTATGCTTCCTAAATATATTATAATACCTCTATTCATTTTCCCAAGCCCCTGGTTGAAAGTCAATGAAGGAATCTTCCTAGTTTCATGGTTGGTTGACCCATAAGCGTGGGATTAAGTTTCAACATAGATGACTTTGAAACCTAAATTGTCCCCAATACAAATGTGTTAAGGAATATGATCTCTATGTCCAAAAATTTTCTTTGGTTTCTTCCCTCTTCCTGCTTCGATGCTAATGAATTTCTCAGTAAAATACCCCTATTTGTCTAGTCCAAAGATTTACTGAATGTGTGCAAGTTATATATAAGAATTTTAATTTAATTTGAAGCAATAGTTAGTGTTCTAATATGTGTATCATATCTATAACATTACATTGGTATCATAGAACTTTCCTTGGATCATCCTTTGGAAATAAATCTCTTAGTGAAGAAATTTGTAGCCATGTCATACTCTGAGCAAGACTTTGATGAGCAGTATGAAGAATACTGCAGAAGGTATGAAGAAGACCTTGAGCATTCTAAATAAGAATGATATGAAGATCCCTCATGCAGTACCTTAGGTAGAGGTAGTGGGAATGATATGGATGATCTTTTGCTCCCAGCGTATGATGATTCCATTTGTCAAACATCTACAAGTATCAATGACCAAATGTTCAATGAAAGAAACCTTAAAGAATCCTTCCATTACTCCATGGAGTACTATGATTTGAAATCAGAGATAAGGGAGGTCCTTTATTTCTGATAGTACTGCACCCTTGATATACAAATTGTTTTTATAGATCCCTACCATGGGACAAACTTGAAAAGGATTGCACATATGGTCGATGAACTGTGCAAGGAACTGGAGATGAGAAGGTTTCCTTGTCAAAGCCATATGATTGTCCAAGCAGTAAGAGGATGTTTTTATTTTTTCCAAACATAAATTCCAGCGACCATATTGATGAAAAATCCTCAATATCCTTGAGGAATAAGAGAAATTAATAAAATTCAAATATCCATGAGGTGGAGTGCAAGTCACTGCAAGGTGACTGCATGGAAGAAGAAAAGGAAGGTGAATGCCCTTCCAAATTCTTTGGAGGTGATGTGCATACCACTACTAAGTATGTGCATTCATATGGTGGTGTAAAGGCATATTTTGGATCAAATCCAAAATAAGAATACAAATCAAAGTTACAGTCACCTCAGGACCCACATAAAGAAGAAGAATACAAGGCCACACCGCTTGGGTGTGAACTAAAAAATTTGGTGGAGGAGCAGGCCACCAAGGTATATGTATAGGAAGAGGATAAGATGTAGAACATGTATGATGTAGATACCAATTTTTGAAGAATCCATGTTCACTTACAACCATCTGATACATGGAAGGATAAACAGTCTTCACTTGCATATGAAGACTTCAAAAGGAAGGCCAATTGTGAGAGAGATAAATTCACTCCTAGTTTCTATGTTGGCGATCACACCATCAGTAAAAATAAGGGTGAGGGTGTCAATCGTGATAATATAGTGAAGTAATATTTTCTATCATATCAAAAATAATAAGGAATATCATATCTGAATTCCTCATTTGAATTTCCTAGTGAAGTGGAAGACAAGCCCCCACCAGCTAGGTATGAACTAGGAAATATGAAGGAGAAAACTCTGGTGCAAAAGGGATGAACAAAGTTCAGAATTTTGGACTCTCTTGAAACATGATGAATCTGAAATTACAAGGAAAAATATTCTTTCTAACTTTTGTACAAATCAAATGTCATTCAACATTTCAAATATACCCTCCACTTCACACCATGGAAGTGATTTTGCAGAAAATTCAAAGGTTGACTTGTATGATGAGAATGATTTTTGTTTTGTGGATCCATGCCCCAATAAAAATAGTATTATATTTCACTTTTTAGAGGAAAAAAACTTGGTGGAGTATCTTCTTGGTGAGCCACATCATCTTAGTGGACCACTTAAGGAGGACAGAGAAATTGTTATGGAAACCATGGACAACCTTGCTGACATCAATGCCTTGGTGGCAAGATGTTGTTGGAAAGATTATGGAGGAGAGATCGAAGGAGAATCATTTCTGGAGGATTGCATAGAACTGAAATAATGCATGGCCAATATGAAAGAGAACAATTTTAACCTACTATATGACAAAGATCATCTCCTCATGGTGGCTGAGATGTATGAAAGTGCATTCAAGAAGGAGGAAGAAGAATCTAACAAGCTCACTCATGAGTTGGAGATCACCGGTAACTCATTCAAGAGAAAAAACATATCCTTTAAAGATTCAAATTTGCAAACCTATCAACTTAAAAGGTATTTGAGGATGTCACACCTTTGATGTTGCATGGAAGGTAATGATCAAGGTATAATGGTGAAATATCATGTGGAGGAAGGACATGAGAAAAGAGAACATTTGCATATGCTTGAGAAAAGATTTGAGGAAGACAATATGGACCAAGAACCCATTGGGATTGAGAATAATGATGAAGTCTTCTTCTGTATCACAAATACGGCTTATCACTTTCCATATGGATCAACAAATAAAGTTCCTTATTCATCCATTAATTGGGTGGATAGAGACACCTTGGGCATGAAGACTAAGGGAGGTAAAGAGTTCAATTTCTGTAATAAATTATTTATCCTAACATGTGGGAAGCCAAAAAGATATATTTTGCATCCCTTACATACCACCCATGCACCTGTACATGAGGTGCATTCTAATTTGCATGTGCTTGAGGAGCTTGAGGCCAAATAAGATAAAGAGAAAACACTTGCATGTTTCCTACGATATTATCAGTTTCTTATAGGAAAGTGTTGTACAAATTTGGAGGAGGAACATAATATCACTATCATTGAGCCAAACAATGGAGTAATTTCTACATCCATTATATTGATGGATGAGTTTTGCATGGATATGGTTCACAATTCTTCACCCCACACCTCTATTTCAGCCACATCATGTGGAAATAAAAATTAGGTGAAAGGGTTTTTTTTGTTGATGCCAATGAAGGAGCATGATACTCCCACTCTTATAGTGGAGGGATTGATGGAAAATCCATGTGGTTTGGAAAGTGTATCAATGGTAGTCAAATTATTCAACATGCAAGTCTGTTTTTCCATTGATAGGGTGGCTAGACACATGATGGAGATGTCTACTCTAGAGGATAAATATTTTGCTCGTATCAATGGAGATATAGTAGACACATTAGAAAAATTGTATGATCAGTTTCAGAATACTTGTTGGTTGGATGATGCTTATACTCACAGGGTATTCGAATAAGTGCATATAATAGATATCCCAGCAGTAAATACTAGATAAGCTAAAAAGGATGATGAGTGAATACCCTGGGCCTAACCCTCATTGGGAAGGTGAGGGGAGGAGGTAATAAAGGAGGACACGAGGGAAAGGAGAAAGAATACTATAATTTATGATACAATATGTGATCCTATTTTTGTGGTTTTAGCTGAGAGAATGGGCCTACATACACCTTCTATCCCCATGGTCTTACCCTCCTGGTTTTGTCCATTGATACCCTACACCGAGACCGATCCCTATAGTGGGAAACATTTCAGACCATCTTTTGAACTACTAAGAAGGGGAGGGGCATGGGACTCACACCAATGTCATGGAAGCCACAAAATTGTGAGCTTAAGGGCTAGTGTGCATTAGGAACATAAAGAGTTCTATGTTGGGTGGGGAAGGCTCACAAATTTCCAATTTTTCATTGAGAGTTTTCAACTTTCTATATGGTGGTATTATTTATACATCATGATTTTAATCCTCTATGATGATGGAATTTCATTATTGTTCATGATGATATGAAGGAGGAAGATGATACCATGGGACATTGCCATTCTTGGAAATGGAATATTTCCAAAGGGAGAAGTAGTATCTGGATCCTGGAATAGGAGGCAGTGGGATCCATGCATTATACTCAGTTACCTCTACTAGGTGGACAATTTTGGTGTCATAGGCCATCATTTGGAAAATGACTAGGATCAGAGTGGTGCAACAGAAACATGATGTAGCAATTTGCAACACTCTAGAGTGCTTCCTCTTGAGGAAAATCATATGTGGGAGGGGAGGAATTTCATATCCCCATATTTTTGGACATAAAAGTGTTGACCATGCCCAACAACTTGGAGGTCAAAAGATTCATTAATTACCTCACCTAGGTAATTTTGTCCAAATATTATTTATGAGGATTATACTTAGTTTATTTTTATTATGAATTAATTATTGTGCAAATAACATGTGGAATTGATATTTCCATATCAGGAGGGCACAATTGGAATGCCAACTTGCCAAGGAAGATATTTAGAAAGTGACAAGATACTAACAAAAAAAAGCAGTTAGAGGAAGAAGGAAAGTGTCGAAATCTATGAAAAAAGAAGTCATATCTTAAAAGGGAACATCAGACCAAAGGAGGGCACAATTTCCTTTTGGAGACTCAAAAAATTTGTCATAGGAAAAGTAGGAAAAATTTGACGAAGGAGGGCATAGTTTACTTTTTAGAGACTTAGAAAATATTCCATAGGAAAAGAAAGAAACATTGGCTTAAGGAGGGAAAAATTTCTAAGTTGTATGGATGACTTGGATAGGGAAACATATTCACATGTCCCCTACTTTCCAATTACTCAAGGAGGGCACATGACTTGGCTAAGGTTAGAGTTTCAAAGTGGATGAATTTCTCTCATAGGTCACCTACTTCCTATACCTACCAAGAAAGTCACTAGTAGTTTTATTTAAAGACAGTTACAGCTCAGTTACTGAGTTTGGTTAATGTATGTTTTGTAATTGATTGAATTTTAAGCTTCATTACAGAGTGGTGAGCCTCAATCTATTGGGAGATGTGCCCCAAGTCTTTTCCTTTCCTTCCCCATTCTTCTTCCTCATATTCCTTTCTCATTACAGGTGTGGAACGCATGATGATCATCCCATGAGATCATATTAGGCACTTATTGCATCCATCATCATCAGTGAAATCGAGCTCTAGTGAATCACAAGCTTCACCTACACTCCCATCCATTCTGTTGTTAGATTTTGGGCCTCCTTCCCACTATTTTGAGTCCTATTCTGGAGTGGTTAGTTATTCTGATTCCTTATGATTTGTATCATGCTAGAAAAACTGTTTAATATATCTGTGATATTTCCATCCAATAATCTCACATATTAAGTTTTCCATGTATGAGCTTAATTTGGCATGAAAATGAGGGATTTGATCAGTTTAGTGGAATAATAATTGAGTAGTGGCCATGAACCTGAGTCTGACTAGTGTAATATGTTGATGTAATCTGTTAGGACCTGTTAATTTCAATTATCAGGTTTGATTCATGTCTACTACGAATTTAATGTGTTTATGTACACCCTAGCTAGATGACTAGTTGAATTTGACTAGTCTCACTATTTTTGTAATTTTGAGAGTTTTGTTAATCCAAATCAAATGTCATAAGATGATGGATGCTTTTAACATACCCATATTTCCATACAAACCCCCAAACTTATATTTAGTTGAGTATGCACCTAATTTGAGAAGCCTCCACTGCGCAGGGCCTCACTAAGACAAGATTTCCCAATGTTCCCAATTCACTCCTAAACTTCCCAAAATTTCCAGAACTATTCTTAATTGATTGAAAAAATTATTTTCTTCTATTCAACTATTTGATAATGCCTCTGTGCATTTTCCCAATATTTTGGTTGAAAGGAAATGACGGAATCTTCCTAGTTTCACGGTTGGGTGACCCATAAGCGTGGGATTAAGTTTCAGCATAGCTGACTTTGAAACCTAAATGGTCCCCAATATAAATGTGTTATGGAATATTATATTTAGGTACTATAATATTATTTGGTTTATTCCCTCTTCCTTCTTCCATGCCTATGAATTTCTAAGTAAAATACCCCTATTTTCCTAGTCCAAAGATTTACTGAATGTGTGCAAGTTATATATCATAATTTTAATTTAATTTGCAGCAATAGTTAGTGTTACGATATGTATATCAGATCCATAACATTCCAAAAATAGGGGTTTATTAATATTATAAACCCACCCCATACTTAGGATAATAATATTTAATCATTTTTTATTAATTTCCTATCAAGTAGCCTAGATAGTTGGTATCCACTTGCACCACTTGGTCAACACTTTCCTTATATACCATAGGAGTGCTTCTATTATGATTCTAGATATATCCTTCCTACTTTCTTAAATACAATATTTATTAACATCGTCTTCCTGTAGATAATGTCTTTATCCTACTTTTTTCCTATTTTTTAGTGGATAAGGTAAATCTATTCAACTAGGAAACTACTATCTTTTGTTTCCAACCCATACTCCATGATTTTCTCTCCATATTCCATTATTAACAAGTATTTCCATCACTCATCATCAATCACTCATGATTTAGTCAATTCGTGATCTCCTTGACATATTTGGAAAGTGATTTAGTTGCCTATGGGGTTTTATCATATTTAGTAAGCTTGATTTATGAGCTAGCATGAGTTGTCTTCTAGAAACTCTATTTTTCCTTTATAAGGATGTATTATGAATGTAATAATATCAATCACCATTTATTGATCATTTCTTAATGTTTGTTTATTATTCTTTTTCTTCTCTCCTTATGCTAATTCTCTACAATTCCCTGTGTAGTTAATCGTGTGCTTAGATTCTTAGCTTGTTTATAGAATTATTGCTACAATCAATCCTTTAGAATTCTAATAGGATATTTATTGGTGCAATTTTTGACATAATTCATACCAGGTCATTTATAAATACATGCACACTAGTGCATCCCAATTCTACATGCACTTTAACATGAGTTTATTTATTTATTTTGTATTTCCTATTGAGATGGTGCTACATTGAAATTAAAACCTCATGATGGGTGTCATTTATAGCCGCACCCGTGCTGAAAAATCATTAAGTGCAGCGAAATGCCAAAAATCAAAATTAAAAAAATTCACAAGTTATTTTTCGCTAAACTAAAAAAGGGGCTACAATTTTAAGTTTGAAAACTAATTCTAAAAAATGTTTAAAAGAAAAAAATGTAAACATTAATCCATTCTTTTCTCAAAATTTTGAGGGGAGATTTTTTGAAGACAAACTTATCGGGAAGAAGTTTGGAGAAATTGATTATTCTGAGGATCAAAATTTGTTAGGTACTATGGTTAATTAAACAAAACCTTGCATAGTAAAAATTTCAGATATGTAAAATATTACCGATCTTATTATTCTACTTGGATTTTAACTAGATTTAGAAAAAAAAGTTCATAGTTACCTTCAATGTTGCAATATTTTTTTTCTCATTACTTCTTTTCATTTTATGTGGATGAAAATTTTTACACTATGGTTTAAATCCCTCTATTGTTACACAATTATGATTTTTTCTTATAGGTATTTTAGATTTGATAATTTTTTTATTATATATAGAAAGTGTAGGGTGATATGGGGCCATCTTTTAGGTTGAATATTTAACCATGTCGTCCATATCAAGTTTTTCTTTCAATAAAAAAAAGCGTGCTTCATTTTTTATCTGTTTATATAATAGGAATGCACCGATGCATGTAGAGTAATAGCGCACTAAAATTGATATGTGTGGAATTATATTTTATTTAAAAAAAATAAAATAAACATTTATCAATTCTTGGTTCCACAATATCACATTAACATACATGTGTATTGATACTAATAGTGCACTAGTAATGGTAGGAACACAACTTTTTTTAATTTTCCTAAAACACTAAATAATTTTATGGCATTAATGTCGTGTCTTCTTTTATATAATGTATTGGTGTGTTTCGATACAGAACACACCAGGAAATTTTATGTCTTCCAGCGCACCAATATCATACTTCTTTTCTATTTTGAAATCATTTATTTGCATATTTTATGGTCCAAGTTGTTTATTGATAGAAAATGCATGGTATGAGTTCAATGAACAACAGTTTTTAGTGAACATGATGCAAGCACATCCATAATTATGAAGAAGACAAGTGCTTTTTAATTTCAATATTTAAATTAATTGGTTTGAATTATTTGTAAAATTAACTAATATGTATTTGTTAATGTGTGAAAATCAGAGCCAAAAAATGAGGAAGCTCGATAAGTTTCTTTCCAATCTAAGTCCAACAGAGCATAAAATATTGATGGAGAAGTTGTAAAGGGATGAATCAGGTGAATAAAAAATAAGTCTATTGAATTGTTTCATCAAATTTGAGTAATATTGTGCTTAATAATATTCACTAATACATTTCAAATATTCTATTTCACATTTCTTGAATGTTATTCAAGGAATAACAACAACATAAGTGAATGTCATCATAAAAAATAAATAATAAATTATGGAAGATGCCAATGATAATGAATTGGTCCTTAGCTCATCTGGAGTGGTGCTAGAATTTAATAGAATGGGGAAACTTGAATTTTATATTACTATGAGAGATCTATATTAAAAATAATGTATAGACGTACTTTTCACTTCGAATACAGAAACCAAGTAAATGATTTGAAGAATAATGTCATATGTAAACTACATTAGGCATTTCCATAGCAATGGTTAATGAGACATGTCAGGCTTACAATATAAAAAACGTACAACAAGAAAAATAATTATTCAAAAAGTAATATTCATAAACATATATGTTTATGTAGAATGTGTATATATAACTACTACAAATCATTATTCCTTGAATAATTTAAATTATGCTATATTTATTTTGCATATCAACAAATAAATAGTTTAATTTAATTTTACATTTCCAAGATGATTATGAAAATCCCAAAGTATGAACAAAGTGATACATGAAATGTTCCAATAGGAATGGACAAAAAAATGTATAATGATACGGTCAAGGAAATGGACATAATTGCATCACAATAGGAGCCATCTCAATAGAAACATGATTCAAATGTATGAAATCGTTGATTTTTTTTATTATGTACATATCATTAATTAATTCAACATTAAATATTGATTTTCAATTGTTTTGTTGCATAAAAGAAAACAAAAATGGATCTCATTCAACACAGAATATGTGATAACAAGGAAAGCAGGGGTTAATAGGAAAGTTTGTGAGTATTTAAGATTTCCTTATAAAAAAATAATATTTCATAGTGGTTGTAATATTTATATTATTTTTTTCAGTAGCCATCCTTGGATGTCTTTAAATAGGTGTTAACATACAAAGATGATCTATCAGAAGAATTGATTCGCATTGGGTTGAACAAGGGTTTTGAGTATATGTTGGAGTATCAAAAATTTATCCTGGATTTTGTAACTATCTATATTGTTTTATTTCTCTCATTTTATAAGTAATAAAACAACAAAAACCATAAATGTTAAATCTATGATTTCTTACACGATATAAAAATTGCAGGAAACGAAGTATGGAGCCCATCCAATAGAGAAGTTGTTGAAAAATGGCATGAGACATTGTTTTAAAAAAATGTGTGTTACTCATGATGCAATTTTCTATCAAGTACATCAAATTTCAATTCACATTCATGTACATTATCCTTGATCCAAGTCGTGCATAGGTGCACGCTGGGGACAACAGTCGACTGAATGAGCCAATTTCTGTTAAGGGGGGAGCATATAAAAGAATCAGCAAAGCAAGAAACACACTAGGTCGAGAAGAAATATACACATATACAATATGCAATAATTTGAACCAATTTATTACTTCTGCTCCATGAATGATGGAGGAATTAGATGATGATTAGAAAGATGATATATTACATTAATATACATGCTTATATAGGATGCTGGGACACTTGGGTGACCACTCGCTACGTTCAATTACAAAGAATTTATAACGATTCATAAGTTCAACTGTTGTAGATCATGTTGGTATGTTGTAATTCAAGGTGAACTTGTCGAAGGTGAGAGAACCTGTCGAAGGAAAACCTATCGGCTGAAGATGTCAAGGAGAACCTATCGAAGATGGACCTGTTGAAGGCAGACCTGTCGAAGGTGAACCTTCCAACTACTGGATGGATCATTCCTCCTTCCTTAAGAAACAATGGTCTCCATTGTGTATTCATTCAGGTGAGGAAACTTGTTTGCAACTTCATTAGCATAGTACCATTTTCCTTGCATTGGAAGTTTTTCATCTTTAGCCACTTGAAACAAGGGAATGGAGTTCATCCTTGTATGGTGTATCTGTCCTCCCACAATGGTGTCACAAAGAAGAGGTTCCTGGACATATGGATGGATGTCTTTGGGTTCTTCTATCTGTAATTCGATATGTTCCAGAAATGGTGCATGGTATGGTCGAAGTAGATATACATTGAAAACTAGATGTAGGATAAGGAATGTAGGAATGTCAAGCTGAAAATCATTTTCTCCAATCTATTTAAGGATACTGTATGGACCATATCACAAAGGTTTCATCTTTCTGTATGGACCATTGAAGTGATCCTTCTTTATATGTAACCAGACCTGATCCCCAATTTGGAATGAATGAGGAATATAATGCTTGCCATGTCGAGCCTTAGATTTTTCATTTTCTCATTCCAAAATCTCTTGTGCTTTCTTTTGGATGTTGTATATTTGATCTCTGAAATTCAATGCTTTCTCCACTTCTCATCCTTTGAATTCGGTATTGTTCTATTGTGTCGACAGACTGATTAAGTTGATAGGCACCGAGGGTTTAAATCCATAATAGATCTCAAATGGAATATCTCTTGTAGAGTTGTGTTGAGCACGATTGTAGCTATGTTGTATGTATGGAAGGTTGCCATCCTGTGTTTGAGGATGCATGTGGTTGTACATGCAAAGTAATTATAAAAGTAAGTGATTTACAACTTCTATCTTCCCGTCTATCTATGGATGGAAGGATGTCGACAGAGAGAGTCTCATATCGAGCTATTTCCATAGAGTTTTCCAAAAGGTGCTAACAAATATAGCATCTCTATCAGGAGGCCATAATGTTTTCAAACATGTTCAAAGAAGACTTGAGAATTATGTTGTGTTGTCGTAGTAATCTTGCATGTTATGATTATAGGCATCTTGGAAAATCTATCGACTAATAGTTGTATTGCGTCATGTTGATGTTTGCTAGTAGGATATCCTATCAAGTAGTCCATATAAATAGATTCCCATGGTCTACTAGGAACTAGAAGGGGTGTGTACAGTCCTTGTCATCGATTCGACATTTTAGAAATTGCATAAACTATGCACCATTGAATGTACTTATTGACATCATATTTAAGTGAAGGCCAATATAAATAGTTTTGGAGGATAACAAGTGTTTTTGTGACTCCAAAATGTTTTGTAATCTTTCTATAGTGTGCATCCCAAATGAGCTTCTGTCAATGCTCATTGGTTGGTACAAAAACCTGTCCAACATTGTATAGCAAGGTATATGTCATGAACTATTTAGCAGTTGAAAAATTTCGACGTGAATCTATCGATAGATTGTAGAAAAATCACAATCTAGCGAATACAATTGTGGCCAAGTAGTGGTGTCATAACCCTGCATACTGGTGTCATAACCTTGCATACTCATCACTGTAGATAGTAGAGTAATGGGTGGTCTGCTGAGACAATTGGCTGCATCATTGGATTTGAATTTCCAATACCTAATTACCAACTGAAATTGTTGCAGGTAATTAATCTACTTGAGTTCTCGGGTTGTTTGTAGTTTTGACTGAGTCGGAGCAAACTGCAAAGGCTTATGGTTAGTGAGGATGACCGTTTCCTTTCTAAGAATGTAGTGTCTCCATTTCTTGAGAGCTTGCACAATGGTGTATATTTCTTATTCATACATCGAGTACCTTCTAACTATGTCTTTGAAAGTATAATAATGAAACACAATTGGGTGACCTGAATGAGTAATCACTATGCTGAGGTCATAGTCCGATGCATACGTCTCAATATCAAAGGGTTGATACGGATCAGGTAACACAAGTATTGGCGCAATACAAAGCTTATTTTTTATTTGTTCAAAATCTTGTTTTTATGTCAATGTCCATTTGAAGACATTTTTGCAATTTCCTTTCTTCAACTGATTCAGAGGCCATTCTATGTGGCTGAAGCCAAGTATGAATCATCGATAGAAATTATCCAAACTAAGAAAACTTCTTAGTTCTTGAATGTTTTGAGTAAAGGGGAAATATTTGATGATCTGTACGTTTTTTGGGTAGACATGAATGCATGTAGAGTGAATTACATACCCCAAATATTTGATGTTGGTCATCGCAAATGAGCATTTTTCCATGTTTAGATATAGCTGATATTGCTGGAGAGTGTCTAAAACTTGTCGAAGTTGTTGGACATGTTCTTCCCATGATCGATTGAAAATCAATATATTGTCGAGATAGACAATGAAACATTTATCGATGAAAGGTTGTAGAAGGTCATCCATATATCTCATGAAGGTTGAAGGTGCATTGGTTAAGTTGAAAGGCATGACTAACCATTGAAACAATCATTCCTGGGTTTTGAAACTCATTTTCCATACATTGGTGAACTCGATTTGAATTTGGTGGTAGTCTGACTTGAGGTTGTGTTTCGTAAAGAACTTAGCACCTTTCATATTACCGATGAGTTCATTAATCCGTGGAAGAGGGTATATATTCTTCACTGAAACATTTTTGAGAGCTCGATAGTCGACGCACATCTACTAAGACCCTTGTCGATCAAATCCTATGTTTTTTTACGAATCTCTTCATTTTCAAGAATGGATATTCTGTAAATAGATGCGTTAGGTAATGAAGAACCATGAACGAGTTCAATGGAGTGTTTTACCTAACAATGCAGAGGTACTATGTCTGGTTCTTGAAATATGTTTTTGTATTATTCAAGAATGTTGTCAATCTATTGTTGTTGTTGGGATATATGTTGGTCAGTGAGTCGACTCATTGTTGTAGTACTCCTAGAATGTTCAGGATTTATCATGATCAATGCAAAAATTTTATCATGATTGATGAGATTCTTTGTTGTTTTGGTAGATATCATAGCAATAATTGATGTGGGTTGTCGCTCTGGTATTCCATACCATTGGTTTCATATTTTAACAATCACCTTATGAGGACATGATTGATATGTACCGTGTCAAACCCATTGGTAGGGTTTTCTGAATAAGGCGTCGTCTACAAAAAGCGGCGCCACATCACAAAGTACTTCATATTCAAAAGGATTAATGATGTAGGAAATTCAGCATTGTTGTGTGATCCTTCATTCCTGCCCATCATTCATCCAACCGATATTGAAAGGATGAGGACATGGAGTGGTCACAAGACCAAATTTCTTCACACTATCCTCAAAATTGAAGTTCTTCTAGATACCATTATTCAAAATTAGATGTAATGGATTGCTTTGAACCCGTATCCATGTATGGAATAGGTGCTCTTGTTCCTCCTCATCGATGATGGTCGAGGTTGTCAGAGTGGTTGAGGTTGAAGCCAAAAGGGTTGATGCATTTGGATCAAATTCTACCAAGGTTATGTCAAACAAGTTAGATGTCGACAATTTTTCCAAAAATTTCTTCTGAGCTTTGCGTTCTGACATAGCATGCCATGTTGAACCGTGATAATCACACCATTTCTTGGTAGCAGTTTGTTTGAAGTGATCCCTCTTGTATTTCTGAAATTTCTTCTTTTGATGATCAAGCTTTGGTGAAGTTGGATGAGAAGGATTCTTGAACTTGTCGAATTTGGCTGGTGACTTCTTGTTGTATGTTTGACCTATGGGCTTGTTCATGAAATGTGCTTTTCCTTTATATTTAGCTTCAAGCTTGATGGCATAATGAAATGCATGCACAAGCATGCTGATAGTAAAAAACTCCATCTCTTGCTGAATACAAGGACAAACTACCAACGTACTTCAAGAAAATTAATTTCTCTTCTTCTTGGATGCCAAGTGTAGCCATGAGTCGATATAAGTCATCATTGTAACTCTGTACGGATTGGTCTTTCCATTTGCTTAGTTGCTACCACTTCTTATATTTTTGTTCAAGGTACTTGGGCAGATAGAAATCCTTTCTGACATATTCGACAAATTTTACCCATGTGTCTATGGGATCTTGTTCTTTTTCCATATTTGTCGATAGGTTCACCCACTAGTAGTGAACGAACATTGACATCTTTAAGGATGCAATGGTGACCATTTCCACCTTTGAGAGTTGATTTACCGTGTAGTAAGATTCCAATTGTTGTACCCAAATATTGATGAATTCTGTGTCAATCTTTCCTTCAAGGCTTGTTATGTCTAGATTCATTTGCACTTTGAAGGGACTGATTTTATCGGAGTGAGATCGTGTCGAGGATTCCCTAGAGTTCGCTATGACTCTCATGAGAATCTCCTTGAACTAGGAGAACATTTTGGTTTTCTAGTGAGTGAGTGCTTTTTCTATGAGTTGCTCTGTCTCATCAGTTTCATGTCTATTGTCTGCTTCTTTGGCCATCTTTTCCAAACTCAAAGGAAGTGTATAATTGTTTTGTTGAGTTTGCGAGCGTGTTTGAAGAGGCATAAGTTAAATAACTTTGATGGAAGTTCTTATGTAACTTAAGCTCTGAATGAAATATTGCTTTGATACCAATGATCCAGGTCGTGCCCAGGTGCATGTTGGGGACAACAGTCGACTGAATGAGTCGAGTTATGTTATGGAAGAAGCATATAAAAGAATCAGCAAAGCAGGAAACACACCAGGTTGACAAGAAATATACACACAGACAATATTCAAGAATTCAAACCAATTTATTACTTCTGATCCATGAACGATGGAGGAATAAGATGATAATCAGAAAGATTCTATATTACATTAATGTACATGCTTATATAGGATGTTGATATGCTTGGGTGACTATCTGCTACGTTCATTTACAAAGAAGTTATAATGGTTCAGAATTTCAACTGTCGCAGAGCATGTTGGTATGTTGTAAGTCAAGGCAAACCTATGAAAGGTAGGAGAATCTGTCAAAGGAAAACCTATTGGCTGAACATGTCAAAGGAGAACCTGTCGAGGGAATACCTATCAAAGGTGAACCTATCGGTTTTGGTTTGGATCAATCCTTTTTATTTTCATTATTCCAAAAAATGTAGATAGACTCACTACACTTTATTTTATGTTTGTAGATGGAAGTTTAAGAAGAGGGAAAAAATCGAGACAATAAAAAGAAAATTTGACCAAATAATCCAACTAATTCTAGTGGCTTGAGCACTAATAATAGTTCCAGAAAAGAATGATGATGATCCATATTTATTTTTTTATGTTAATGCAAGTTGTTGTATATTTTCAAATAATTGTCTATGAAAATCAAACATTTTGTATAATGTATTGGACATAGTATCTGAATTGAAAGACAACAAGTTACTAATAAGTGTAACAATTACATGCATGTTGACATTTTTATTATTGTTGTGTCTACGTTATCCTATTTTGTATGAAAAAGGCCCTCTTATTGATATATAATAAATTTATTTGTTTATTCTATTTCATTCTACAATGTTATTGTTGAAAAAGGTATATGTGAAATCGTACATTGGTAATTAAATGTATTGATGATTAATAATTACAATAGATGCTAGAATATATGGTATAAGAATTAATTCAAACAAACACAATTCAAATTCAAATGAATAGTACTATAAAAAAATATTTTAATTTCTGATGAATATTGGAATTAAAAAATAAAAAATATAATATAGATATTTCACTACAAAATTTGTAGTCATTGTTTAAATAATCATATGTGGTTCTTTTGGTAGTTGTCGCGCCGATGTGTTTGTTTGAATGATATGCATAGGTGCATATATATAAATGACAGACCTAGTAATCCAATATACAGTAAACACAATGTCAAATTTAAAAATAAAAATATCAACTTTTCAATCACATTTATTAGTGTGGTTGTGTTTGCTAATTACACAGGTGATTTTTAACTGTATATGCACCGAGATGTTTTAGAGCGTTTACACACCATTGATTTTTGTAATTAAGTGCACCAATGTGATTGAATTGTTTAAATGCATTGTTCAATTTAAATAGTTTGTACATACATGTGTTTATTAACGAAATGCATTAGGGCATTGTTATAAATATAAAACACAGTGAAAGTTTAAAAAATTTAAATTTTTTAGTGGATATGATGTAAAATATCTCGTTGGTGCATTTATTTTGTACATAAGAATTGGTGCATATAAGCTATAAATAATAACCGTTGCATCATTTAAATTTGGTGCTCCCCAGTGTTCAATTCATTTGAGTGCATTGGTGCACATTATTTATATCATATAGCACCAGTGCATTTTATTAAAATATGCATTGGGGCACCTAGTTTCAACAAAGTGCATTGGTAAAAAAAATCCTCTAAAACCCTCAGACATTAATTTTTTTAGTTATAAATTATATCCATGATAAAATCCATTAAAATATCTACTACAATTGGCAGAGGTTCAAGCAAAGGTTTTTTTGACAATTTTTTCTAATCTTGTAACACTTAATACCTCCACTATAGGCTATTTTTCTTCTCATGAAAGTTTCATAGAATCACAATATTATGGATAATTTGGTTAAATCCCCTGCCACCATGTCAACATTAGAGGTCCTCTAGTCCTATATTTCTCAAAAGAAGTCACTTCTTAGCGTATATGCGTAATCAACCCTTCCAATTAATACTTAATGACCTTCGAAATTAAAAAATATGATTTGTGATTACCCTCATCACTCACTTTCTAGATCCCTATCGCAATAAAGAACATAATAACTCATCGATTCATAGTGGATGAAGTGGAATCTACTTGTGTGATGTCTACTCATTTCTATAAGATTCTAGGATCACCTAGTGTATTCCCCTCATTTATCACTCTCTGCGCTTATGATGGGATACCCTCAAAACCATTGGTTTTATACCAAAATGTCCCTATAGAGTTAGGAGGGAAATGATACCCTTGGATATCGAAGTGGTCAACGCTCAACTCAAATACAACATTATTTTTGAACGGATCTAGATGTATGCAATGGATGTGGTAGATTCAATAGTTTTCCACAACATGATGTTTCCCTGCAATGGGAGAATCATCACCCTTAACTAACTCAATTACTATGAACCTTATACCAACTCAAAATTTGACAATATCCTACCCACCATAGGATCACCCACTTCCCCCTCATAATTTGATATAGTTATGAGCATTTACAAAGATTTTTCATTGTTATGAGAATATTTTGGCCATCCACTAGTCATCTACACATTCACAAATGTTATTATGTGCATTATATTCACCTCTAAATACAACTCTCAATCCCCTTTTACACCATTTCCAGGCCCTCAAACTAGTTTTGGAATAGACCAAATCATAACTCCCTCAATGTCATCGATATTCTAGGTCCCTATCTTGTTCCCCCCACTGGAGTTCAAGGAACCTCGATGATGACCAAACTCACTTTAGCTAGTCTTAGTTTGGGATTACTAGTGTGGTACCTTACCTCATCATATTAAAAAATGGCACCAAATCCAATACCCCACTATGATTTTATCTATTTACCATTAACAATCTTACCATCAACACCACCCACTAGACCTATGCCACTTATGAAAAAACCACCACCAATTGTCACCAAAAACCAACACTGGGGGCATCAAACAATCAAAGCTTCAATCTCCTGTTGTACCAAATATACCCTTTCCCTTACAGTCAACCAACAATGCATGTTTTTTGTAAAGATATGACATGCAAAAAACATGTGCCTCACATTATTGAAGATTGGGAATTTTCTCAACACAGTTGTTAGTGCAACACATGCCTTCAACACTTTAGCATACATACCCAATACACATCTCTATCCCAAAATCACTTCCATCAACATTGTCACTAAATCAACACCAACTAAGGAAGACCATGGTGAGTGTTCATCATGTGGACACAAGAACCATATGATTCCATCCACTATATTCATGGTCCTACTAAACACATCTATATACCACTAATATTGTCCCGTACAATCAATGATATGTGTTCCACTTGAGCATGTCGAACATACAAATTATTAACCCATGAGTCATTTTAGTGCCCCATCCAGTGTGTAAAATTAGTAATTTTCTTAGAACAAATGCATCTTTAAGACAATCCTTCTCCCCCACGGAAAACCCACAATACTTTCCTCAAGATTATGTACTTTCCCTAGTACTAAATACATCGATCATAATGATATCATCAATATATCAACATTATCAATTCTCTTTATCAGTGACAACACATTGTTTGCATCTTCAAAGGAAGATCACAATTCACCACCATCACAAACCTCTATCATGGTATACATTCATGAATTAGTAAGCACTCCCTATATCTCATCATACATTTATCATGTGTTGGGATACCCTAGATGAGATAGTTTAAACAACCCCACTAATGGGTTTTATCCAACAAAACCCTCCCCGTAATTTTAAATACCTGGGTCACTACATGGACAAACAAACATTCTATCACCTACATAAGTTGCACCGATTTCCAACACCAGTGATCTCTATCAAAAATCCACACACTAGTTGACACCCCTATACACCCTCTACATTTCTTTAGGTATGTTTTATTTCTTGTCAAAATAATTCTTCATTTTCAATAATCTTTAGAATGCTTGGGTACTTGCGTCATGTGTGAAAGATTACCATTAAGAAATAGTTATTTTTTCATACAAAGATGGTGTATAGATAACAATCACAAGTATATAATCTTGACTTGGAATATAGATCCATTGTTGCAACCTTAACAATTTCACCAAAAGTGGGAATATTATTCACCCCTATGTCTATTTTTCCCACAAAGACATTGTTTGGAATGCCTCTTACTATCATGAGGTTTCCTTCTTCACCGATGCACTCAACTATTTTTTTGTTATCTATTTTGGACAGTAATTCTCAATCATTCCTTTGGGATTATTTGGGACACCTCCAAGGCCTTCAAAATTTATTTACATACTTATTACCTTCATCAAAGGTAAAGAATTATTTTCATATTTTTTTTAAGAAGCAATTGATCTATTAACAAAGATTCCAGTTCCAGAACCAAAACATATATATTCATAACACAACATGAAGTATGTACTAAGATGAATATTTATCTATATGAACATATATTTTCTACCTATGGAATCCATGAGTGATATTCAACTTACTTCTTATCTAACATACCCAAGGAATCTACATATACTTCTAATTCCTTCTTGATACTAACTAGGATAACATGAATCTCTCACTCAACTTAATTCAAGTTTTCTCTTCCTTGTAGTTACTCACCTTTTAGGATTAGCCATATCCTTCATTGTTTCATGGTTCCCTCAACTGATCGACCATTTCTAAATATTGTTTGTACAAGAAGAGCTCCAACTAATGGTCCTTACTACTAGGGCGTTCCACTACAAACCTTTAGCATATCTCATGGTGATCAAGGAATATCATGGGGTTGTGGTGTCATTATAGTAGCATTATCTTGTTTTCTTAAATGCATTTAACAACCATCATCTTTCCTCACTAGAACAATACATCATCTTACCTATATTCAACACATATAACTACCATGAGATGACATCGTAATAATTTCAATTAGAAATTATCAAATTCGGTTCATAAAGAAACCATATTTCACAAACATGAGATCCTTCTCATAAGGTTTGTCCTTTCAAAATGGTGGTTTTTAGTCTTAATTATGGATTTACACTTAAATTCATGTCCAATACAATTCTACCCTCCATCTAAATATTTCAAACATCCAACTAATTATTAGTGTATTCAACATTTAAATTTTATTACATTACCCACAATAGTCTTGAAATGAGCTCAAAACTATCAATGATTCTACTATTTCATTTATTAGCTAATTGCAATAAAATATGGTAAAGACATGAATTATAACATACATACCCATGCATATGCATGCATAACCATGGATTTGCATAATCCTTTAATGCACATTCACTCAATGCACCTATGTATTAATTCATGAATACCATAATGTCATTTCATTAGACTCACACCAACATGCTCACATGCAAAGGTACTCCCTTCACTACTTAATAGTCTCTCACAACAACATAGAATATATTCCCAATAACTAATTCAATGCATATAATTCACTTACTATCATTCACCAAATGCACTCTAGCATTGATTTATAACATTAATGATTTCTGAGTGGAACATAATAGCCTTTCCAAAATCGATAAATTCACTCAATTTCCATACTTTTCCAACACCTGAAAGTTGAGAGTGAGTACCATAGTATTTTTTTCTTGATGACTATTTTCTAGTGATGTATATAAGCCACATATATTCAATCATGCTAATGGTTGAATAAACCAATCAAATGGATGTGGTTATATCCTAGACGTTCATGGAAATTTCCATTTCTTTTACCATTCACTTCTTTCAGTTAATGGAAAATAGTCTTAGATTAATGGTCAATAAATTATGGGTTATTATGGATAGGTTTGGGTTAAATATGAGTTATTTTTTGGGATTGATAATTAGTTTTGAGATCATTATAGATGGTTTCCATCAATCCATAAATGGCTTACTAAGAATTTTATATGAGCCAAAATACACCCTATATGAATGGTCATGATTTCTCCTCTTTGTGCCTCTTATTAGAACTCATTCATTCATGCAATGTTTCTCAAAGTAGGATCCATTCACTTTTACATGCATGGATGATAACAATTTGGTGGTCCAACATGCATAATTAAATCTCGATTGTTGGTGGTAGGGGTACCCTTATCATATCCCATGCACCTTGAGTTGCCTAAATGGACACGATTTGTTTGTAAAAATTGCATAATGTGATCTAATACATTCATGTATTTCTCCTACTACCATAGAATTCTCTTTCCCCCTCTATGAAAATGGTTAGGATCTAAATATATATATATAATCTATGTCATTCATGGAAGTGGTAATTATTCACTGTAATCTTGGATTCCCCACACTTTTTAATTGATATTGAATCTCAATCCACCACACTCTGTTCCAACCTTTATTTTTAAATCCAAGTGGTCGGTCCACGTCACACTTCTAGGCCTATGTGGAACCTTAACTTCATTCCCTTACATCCAAATGGTACCTCCACGTCATCATTTTTTGTATGTGGAACTAATTTCTTGCCCCTGATATAGGTGTTTGGATTTAACCATTGGGATCTACCATCAACTTTCTAAAACTACGCCCTTATAGGGAGGGACCTATAATCCAAAACCCCACTACAAAACTCCAATATATTTATATGATTATTGTTTTAGGTCTTTCTTTTTGTCCTTTCGGCTGTGACACCTTAGAACAACTTAAACCAACAAATCTGATGTTTTAACACATGTACCTTTGTCAAATCTTACCATCATACGTTCTCTCTAGTACTCCTTAAAAAAACATAGATGCAAAAGTCCAATGAGATGGCGCATGTCGTCCATTTTGGTTTCTTGTCCTACCTTCCTCTAGTAACACATCAAATCACCTTCGATGATGTGTTGACATGTTTCTTCCATGCGGGATTCTCGTCAACCTTCCATTTGTGACACCTCAAATCAAATCCAACACAAAAATAAAATTTGTTGATGCATTTCCTCCATTAGGTTTTCCCATCAAACCTTAACTACTGTGAATTCCATCAAACATCCTTGTTTTTTGATCTAATATGGGAATTACTACTACAACCACCCTACTTCTTCCATGTCTCCATGTCTAATACATTATTAGACAATATATTTTATGGATTCACCAAATAATTTTTGTTGCCACTCCTAATGCAAGAAAATGACACACTCAAGGACATTGCCACATGTCATCCTATGATTCCCTATCAATATTTATCCATTAGGGATTATGAGTTCCTCAACACTTAGCCAAAAGTTTCTACATTCCTGCTCAAAGATTCTTCACATTTTTTCTATTAATATGGGTTTCCATCCCATACAACTTTAATGTTGAAAACTAGAATTAATTTAGTACCTCCATCATCCAAACATCATACAAGGGGATATGAATGATCATGGGTTGTTAATTAAAACTAAAGTCCATATACAAATGTGTAGAAGCATAATACTAAACACAATGGAATTAGCTCAATCAACAAACTTAACATATGCATTTACCAGCATAATATAACATAGAAATAATCATAAATCATTTATCATGAAATAACAACATTGTATATTCAAACAAAAATCAATAGTTATCTAGAACAAGGATATAAGCAATTCACTATGTAATGTTGATATATTTGTAACTTTAGAATTTATTCACTTGTATATTTTATGTATTGTACCCCGATGTTTATTCTGGGAAGTATCTGTAATGTAATTGATTCATGTCATGCCCCGATGTTCCTATCGGCAAATTTAATAATGTAAACAAGTCATGTAAATTCATAGTGGGTAACCCTCCTTATTGATCAAGGGCTAAAGTCCCCACAGTTGTTGATCCCTAGGGTTATTAGACTCTCATATATAAGTCAGCCTTAGTGATTTATTGTCAAGCTGGGAATTAGTATAAATAGAAAGTGAGCCTCTTTATTTATCACACATTCACTCACACTCGGTTGTAGTGCATAGCTAAGAGAGAAAGAAGAAGTTGGGACAAGAGAGAGAGAGACTACTGCTGTCGAGAGATCATCTTACTATTTTTTGGTTTTACTTTTGGTGTTGATTCTATCTCTGAGGAAGTTGCGGGGTTTTCTCCTTTATGGTTTCCCCAAGGAAAATATTTGTGTCTACTGTCTCTTGTGTTTGATTGATGTGCTTGTTATTATCTCAGTTAAAGATCCTAATATAATACTGTCTAAATTATAAAAATCTAACATGGTATAAGAGCTAACATGAGAAGGAGACACTATACAACCATGTAAACTAGGGATTATTACTTTTTGGGTCTCTCTCCATAATCCATGAGCAAAAGGAGACCAAGTTGAATCTCCATTGAAGGGAGCATCTTTCTGTCGAAGCAGAATCTGATTCTGAGCATTTTTTGTTTTTGACATACCACTGCATTGGGAAATTAGGGATTTTTACTGAAGAGGAATTTTTGAGTGTGCCCGGGCTAGGATTTCTCTCCTCCTCAAAATCAAAGTTCAGAGAAAAGAATCAAGTTTTTTGGTTGGGTAGAACTTCAGGAAAGTCAAACCCTAATTTTCCCTAGAACCAGAAAACCAGCATTGCAAAAGATCGGCTCTAGATCCAGTTTTTAGCTTCTCAAATTGGTAAGATTTAAATATTTTGTATTTACATTTTAGGTTCTCTGTTAATATGTCTCATCACACCAAGATTGATTAAAATATTGAGGGAGCTGATAACTTTTGAGCTTGGAAGTATAGGATATCCTTGGTCCTGGAATAAAATTAGTTGGACTCTTACATCAATGAAGAGGTTCAAGTTCCAAAGGGATATGAGGCTAAGGCCTTACTAAAAAATAAATTGATCATGGATAAGAGAATTATTGCTAATTCAATCAAGGATCACCTCATACCACAGGTGTCCTCCCTAAAGACACCTAAAGCAATGTTTGATGCCTTGACCAAACTATTTGAATGATAGAACATAAACCGGAAGATGAATTTGAGGAATTAGTTGAAGAATGTGAAGATACAGAATGCGGAGACCATACAATCATACTTCACAAGGGTCTCCCAGATCAAAGAACAACTTGAAGCAGTGGATGAAGAAGTGGAGAATGTAGAAATTATGATGATAAACTTGAATGGTATCCCTAGATCATGGGACTCCTTCATTCAAGGGATTTGTGCAAGAAAGAAGCTAGTCAAGTTTAGTATGTTGTGGGAAGAATGCTCACAAGAAGAAGCTTGAATAATAGCCCAAGAAGAAAAGATAGGAAGTGAATATCAAGATCTCACAATACACTCCAAGAAAAGCTTAAGAGACTTTCATCACCCCAAAGGTAAGCACTTCCACCAAAAAGATGACCCTAGAAGATATAACAGAGATTTATCTAAATTCAGATACTATACATGTGATGAAAGAGGACACTTTGCTAGAGATTGTCCTAGAAACAAAAATATCTCTCACAAGAATCAGGGAAACAAGAGAAGACATCATGCTCATACTGCAGAGGATGATGAACCTTCCACAAAGAGAATTAGATAAGAAACTGATGGTTCTTCAAGTGATGAAGAATATGTTTTGATTTCCTCTCTCACAGGAACTATCACACATGGAAGCAATTATTGGCTTATAGATAGTGGGGCTTCCAAACATATGATAGGATTCAAAGAATCCTTTGTGAAACTGTCTAAACATGAGTCACCTCACAAGGTGAAGCTTGGGGATGAGTGCCAGTATCCAATAAAAGGTAGTGGTGAATTCTCCTATAAGCTAGACTCTAGAAATTCTATGAAGATGAAGGATGTCTTGTTTGTACTAGGACTAAAGAAGAATCTCTTCTCCATACCTACATTGGATGCAAAAGGCATAATGGTTGCATTTATAGATGACCAAGTTCTTATGTGTCCAAAGGGAAAGACTATAGATGATGTAGTAGTGATTAGGGAATATGAAGGAGGTCTATACAAGTTGAAGGGCCAACCAGAATAAGCTTTGGTTCATAACTTAGTAGAGACAAATGAACTTTGGCATATAAGGCTTGCACATGTGCACTATCGAGCACTACGACTTGCAAGCAAAGTTTTTTCTAACAAAACATGACAGTATCTGCAAAGGATGTGCAAAAGGAAAGAACACAAAGAAGACATTTCCAAGTAGCGAGAGCAAGGAAAAAGGGATCTTAGAAACCATCTACTCCGATGTATGTGGGCCAATTTCATCCAGTTCATTAAGCGGGTATGTATACTATGTTTTTTTCATTGATGATTTTTCTAGGAAGACATGGATATACCTCTTGAAGAACAAAGATGAAGTATTCAGAAACTTCAAGGAATTCAAAGCCTTGATAAAGAACCACACAGAAAAGAATACCAAGACCTTTCAATTAAACAATGGTGGAGAATTCACATCAAATGAATTCAAAGAGTTGTGCAGAGATTTAGGGATTAAGAGGGAGTTAACCACTCCATATAATCCATAGCAGAATGGGGTTCCATAAAGGAAGAGTAGAGCGATCATGGAAGCTCCAAGGTCCATGATTCATGATCAATATCTTCCCATGCATCTATGGGCAGAAGTTACCAGAACAACAATGTATGTACAGAGCCGTACTCCACACAGAGTGTTCGAGAACAATTAGTAAAACAATATCTTCATCTACAATAACAAAATGATCTATTTGTTGATGTAATTGTAACTTCAGAATGTATTCACTTGTATATCTTATGTATTGTACCCCGATGTTTATTCCAGGAAGTTTTTGTAATGTAATTGAGTCATGTCATGCCCCGATGTTCCGATCATGAGTTTCTATAATGTGAACAAGTCATGTAAAGTCATTGTGGGAAACACTCCTATTGATCAAGGTAAAAGTACCCACAGTTGTGGGGCACTAGGGTTATTAGACTCTCCTAGAGATGTCGGATCTAGTAAGTAATTGTTAAGTGGGGCTGACATGTTAAAGTGGACATCAAGTGAATAAAAGAATATAAATAGAGAGTGAGCCTCTATATTTATCACACACACACACACTCACTAGGGCACATGAGTGAGAGAGAAGAAGCTAGGATCAGAGAGAGAGACTACTTCTTTTGGGAGATAATCTTTATGTTTTTGGGTTTTACTTTTAGTGATAATTCTATCTCTGAGGTAGTTGCATGGTTTTCTCCTTTATGGTTTTCCTGAGGAAAATATTTGTGTCTATTGTCTCTTATGTTTGATTGATGTGCTTGTTATTCTCTCAGTTAAAGATCCTAATATAATGCTAGCTTGAATGATAAAAATATAACATGGTATTAGAGCTAACCCAAGAAGAAGACATTCTGTAGCTACATAATCTAGGGCTTCTTAATTTTTGGGTCTCTCTTACAATACATCAGCAAAAGTATGCTAGGATAACTCTCCATTAAATGGTGCATCTTTCTGTCGAAGCGGAATTCGATTCTGGACATTTTCAGTTTTTGGTGCGAGAAATTAGGGCTTATTACAAAAGAGGAATTTTTGAGTGAGCCCGACACAGGATTTATCTCCTCATCAAAATCAAAGTTTAGAGACCTGGTTCAATATTTTTGGTTGGGTGAAACTTCAGGAAAGTCAAACCCTAGTTTGACCCCGGGCTGGAAAAACCCTAATTACTAAAATGGATAAGTTTTGGTACATTCACTATATATTAGGATTGGAGAAGGATTAGGAGTTGAAACTTTCACAGGCCAAGTATAAAATCACTTTTTACAATTTTTCTAAAGTTCAACCTCAGATTCTCTATATTCTAGCAAATATGATCCCTCCATGTTAGGGTTCTAGCCTCTTCTAGGATTCATCCCTAAATAGGACACTTGGGGAGAATTGTTATATCTCGGGCTACAAAGGTAGAAATGAAATTTCAGAAGATGTTATAGAAAGGGCATGGACTTTAATTTCTGTGGTAGAAGTTTAATACCCTGAAGATGAAACAGTGACACGTGGAAGTTCGTACAATTTTTCTATGCTAAACAGTCCTGAAACAGATCACCTTGGGAAAACGATCGTAAGTCCCAATTGGGGAAACAAATTCTAATGAAACCTATGGTTTTGGAACAGGGATAGGGGAGGCTACCTCATTGCAAATTTTTTGACACATAGGAGCAGTAATTGTAGAGATACAGCAGAAATAGCAGCAGGAATTTCGGTAGAAGAAATTGGAAAACTAAGGCTTCCTGTTCCGGGAGCTTCCCTCCACTGTTTTCAAAAAAGGAGTACATTGGAAATATCATCTTGAAGAGGTATATATTTCTATCTAATCATATCTAAAAGATTCAAATTTTTTAAAATTAGGTTTCCTCCAACAAACCCTAGATCAGCTAGCTCCGGAACCAGGACAGACACCTCAAATCAGTAAGATCTATTATTATGCTATTTTCATTTGAGGTTCTCATTTCCAAGTAATCTATCACATCAGCTTGATGATAAGCTTGGTGAAGCTGACAACTTTTGAGAATGGAATTCTATGATCTCTCTAAAGAAAATGAATTGGATACCCACATGAGTGGAGAGGTTCCATTTCTAGAGGGAGATGAGGCTAAAAACCTTACACCAGAAGAACTTGGTCAAGGCCAAGAAGATCATTGTTGATTCAATCACAGATCACCTCATACCACAAGTGTCTTCCCTAAAGACACCAAAAGAGATGTTTGATTCCTTTACCAAGCTATTTGAAGGGAAGAACATAAATTGGAATATGACTTTGAGAAAACAGTTGAAGAATGTGAAGATCCAGAATGTAGAGACCATACAGTCATACTTTACAAGGGTCTCTCAAATCAAAGAACAACTTGTAGTAGTAGAAGAAGAAGTGGTGATAGCCACCTTGAATGGCCTCCCGGGATCATGGGATTCATTCATATGAGGAATGTGTGCCAGAAGGAAGTGATTACTTTCAGAAAATTTTGAGAAGAAGAAGAAGATTGACTCATAATAAGAGAAGAGAAGATGGGAGCAACTAAAGATCAAGCTCTCACCATCCAAGCGATGAGGAATATTAAGGAATAAATTCTTGAAGAGATTATTATCCATATTATCAATTGGATAAGAAATGATGCTATGATGAAGCTGAAGGCTCAAGAAGGAGTCTAGCCATGAAAGGAATAAAGATAAGTATTCATTGTCAGTTCATGATATTGTTTTGTTATGCATTTGCTTATATTTAGTTGATGTATTATGCATGATAGAATGTTTGCATTAATGATAGCATACTACTAATATGCATGTGATGGGTAAGTAGCTCATGATGCTATACAAATCTCCATTTCTACTTATCTAGAATGAAACCTCTTTGTTGACATATTGGATTAGTGCACAATCTCAATGTTGTCCTGGTAGAGATGGAAGGCATCTAGAAAGTTTCCGTGAGATATGGATGAATGTTGTATTGGATAAAATAGTTGCATAATCATATATCTTGACGTAAAAAAAAATTTCATTATCAATATACCTTATGAAAAGTTTCTAACTATACAACTAATGCATTTGATTTGTAGGAAAGATTGTGCAAAATCGCCTACAAGCAAAGAAGGACGAGACTTGTTCCGAAGAACAAGTGATGATAGTTTAGATAAAGAAAAATATGATGAATTCAGCGACATCATTGATGTAGAACCTTCTAGCTATGCAGAAGTAAGCAAGAAGAAAGGGAAGACCAGTTCAAGAAGAATGATGTCTAGGATTCAATATCGATACATGAAGGGAAGTTCGTAGTTCCATCATGAAGTAGATGGAAACATCGTGGGATGCAAGGATAGATTCGTAGCACGAGGCTTCTCACAAAAAGAGTGCATAGAGTATGAAAGACAAAGGGAGTATGATGCTTCGCTTCAGACAAAATATCCCAAGGTTCAACATGGTACGACAGAATGGATCGCTTACTGGTGACTCTAGGCTTTACTGAGAGTAAAGAGGATTCCAACCTTTTCCTCAAGGTTGAAGGTGGAAGACCAGTGATGCTCCCATTATACGTTGATGACTTGTTCCTGACAAAAGTTGCATGAAGGAGACTTGCTGCTGAGTTCAAGATAAAGGACTTGGATATGATGCACTTATTTCTAGGCATGGAGGTGTGACAGAATGCGGATGGAATATCCTTGGGATAAGGGATGATGGACCGCAAGGCCATGACCACACCTATGGCATCAAACCTGAAGCTATTTAGTGATGCTTCATCATATTTGGTTGATTCTATGATGTATCATTAGATGATTGGGTCCTTGACGTACCTGACGAATATGAGACCAGATATTTGCTTTGCTGTGAACACCTTGAGCCAATTCCTGACATATCCGAGACATGTTCACTTGATTGCGGCAAAGCATATTTTAAGGTACCTGAGGGGTATAGTTGATTATGGGATCAAGTATGAGGTGAATCAGAAGATTAACCTAGAGAGTTATGTTGATTCAGATTGGGCAGGAAGTGCCATCGATAGGAAGAGCACTTTAGGGTGTTGCTTTAGTATGGGATCAGGTGTGATCTCTTGGTTTAGCAGGAAATAGTCTTGCATGTCACTAAGTACTGCTGAAGTAGAGTATGTCACAACTTGTTCAGCTAGTTGTGAGGCAGTATGGCTAAGGAAGCTATAGTATGATTTATTTGATCTCTAGTTAGATGCTACTTGTATATATTGCGACAACCAAAGTTGTGTGAAGTTGTCGGAGAACCAGGTGTTCCATGACAAGTTGAAGCATATCGAGAGAAAATATCACTATATGAGGGATATGGTGCAGAGAGGAGTAGTGAATCTCCAGTATGTTGCGATGGATGAATAGATAGTTGATATGTTGACTAAGCCATTTTCTAGAGTTAAGTTTGAGACTTCAGGGAGAATCTTGGTGTTCTCCAAATCGAGGTTCCCTCCAAGGGGAAGTGATGAGTCCGTGAGCCATTATGACATGGTGAGAGGATTGGTTCCTTCCATGTTTAGATGTAAGGGCTAATCCATTCTGTCATGATGAGAGGATTGGTTCCTCGCATGTCAGATATAAGTGCTGAGCCATTCTGAGGTGACTATAGGATTGGTTCCTACATGATCAGATATAAGTGTTGAATGCCATTCTCTGAATGGAGGCACCTGGTTAGTTACCAGGAATACTCAGCCTAGAGCTGAGAGCCATTCTAACATGGTAAGAGGATTGGTTACTTCCATGGTCAGATGTAAGGGCTGAGCCATTCTATCATGGTGAGAGGATTGGTTCCTTCCATGTTACATATGAGTGTTGAGCCATTCTGATGTGACTGTAGGATTGGTTCCTACATGATCAGATATAAGTGCTGAATTCCATTCTCTGAATGGAGGCACTTGGTCAGTTACTAGGAATTGTTAGTCCGGGGTTAAGGGCCATTCTGATGTGATTGAGGGATGTGTTCCCACATGATCAGATATAAGTGCAGGGCCATTCTAATGTGATAGAGGGATGTGTTCCCACATGATCAGATATAAGTGCAGGGTCATTCTGATGTGATTGAGAGATGTGTTCCCACTTGATCAGATATAAGGGTTGATTCCATTCTCTGGGAGAATGGAGGCACCTGGTTAGTTACCAAGAATCCTCAACCTAAGGTTGAGATCCCTTCTAGCATGGTTGTAGGATGTGTTCCCACATGGCTAGATGTAAGTGCAGAGCCCTTCTAGCATGGTTGTAGGATGTGTTCTTGCATGGCTAGATGTAAGTGTAGATCCCTTCTAGCATGGTTGTAGGATGTGTTCCCCCATGGCTAGATATAAGTGCTGAGCCTTTTCGATAGGGTTGTCGGATGTGTTACCGCATGATTGGATGTGAGTGCTGATCCTTTCTGACAGGTTTGTGGGATGTGTTCCCACATGGTCAGATGTGAGTACTGGGCCTTTCTAATAGGGTTGTGGGATGTGTTCCTACATGGTCAGATGCGAGTGATAGGTGTGCCTTTCTGACATGGCATTGGATGTGTTACTCTCATGGTGAGATCTAAGTGTTGGGCAGTCCATTCTAACTTAGGTTTAGATATAAGCGCTGAAGAAGACCTACATGGAGGCTAGACCTACAACCTGCATGAAAAAGGGTTGGCTTTGTATAAATTCCTGTGATGAGAAGAATCAAGATATAGCACCGGTGTTGATAACCCATTGATGATCTAGATCGAGTGATGATCCAAATCTAGTGATGATGATCCAATAATGATGATCCAAATCTAGTGATGATGATCCAGCAGTGATGATCTAGATCCAGTGATGATGATCCAGCAATGATGATCCAGATCGAGTGATGATCCATATCTAGTGATGATGATCCAACAATGATGATCCAGATCTAGTGATGATCCAGATCCAGTGATGTTGATCCAGATCGAGTGATGATCCAGATCAAGATGAAGATGACTTGAAGATGATGAGGACTCGATAATGATCTAGATGATACAGAGAAGATGACTTGTGCTGATAAATTGTGTCGAGAGAATACCTTCCCAGTTAAGAGGGAGTGTTGATGTAATTGTAACTTCGAACTGTATTCACTTGTATATCTTATGTATTGTACCCTGATGTTTATTTCGGAAAGTTTTTGTAATGTAATGGAGTCATTTCATGCCTTGATGTTTCAATCAGGAGTTTCTATAATGTGAACAATTCATGTAAAGTCATTGTGGGTAACCCTCCTATTGATCAAGGGAAAAGTCCCCATAGTTGTGGGGCACTAGGTTTATTACACTCTCTTACAGATGTCGTCTCTAGTAAGTAATTGTTAAGTGGGGCCAATATGTTAAAGTGGACATCAAGTGAATGAAAGAATATAAATAGAGAGTGAGCCTCTCTATCTATCACACACACACTCACTCACTAGGGTGCATGAGTGAGAGAGAAGAAGATGGGATCAGAGAGAGAGACTACTTCTTTCGGGAGATCATCTTTATGTTTTCGGGTTTTACTTTTGGTGCTGATTCTATCTCTGAGGAAGTTGCGGGTTTTTCCCCTTTATGGTTTTCCAGAGGAATATATTTGTGTCTATTGTCTCTTGTGTTTGATTTCTATTCTTGTTATTCTCTTAGTTAAAGATCCTAACATAATGCTAGCTTGAATGATAAAAATCTAACACTATTGTTATCCATCTTTCCTCATAAATAAAATTTAAAAACTAACTCATTCTCATGGAGTCATACTAGGAATTCCTTCTAGAATGATAAAAAGGGAAATACAACAGTAGGAAATCCTTTCTTCGATATACCACATAAAGAGGTCCCCTAAATGAATAATCTCATTAAGTGCTGATCATGTTTTGGAAAACAAGCTTGACATGACCGTCACGTTGAATCAAGAAGCTAATGAATCAATCTATATTAAAATGAAATATCACCTTGCTTGTGTACCTACAAGACAATGAAATCATAAGCTTACACATAATTAATAACACCATTCTCTACCATCATTTTGTTTTTCACTTGACTCAAATAACACCATCCTCTACTATCACTTCTTATTTTTTAATGAACTTTCTAATGGCCGTAGATTGCTAAAACTGATGACAAAAAACATGACTTAGTTTTGTATTATAAACCAATAGTATGAAATGACATACATAATAAATATTAAATAAAGAAAAGGCAAGGAGACAAAATCATGAATGTTTTTCTCATGCACTACTTCCGAATAGCTTTTTCGAAAACCTAAGACACCATATTTATGCATTTAGCCAACCATCCCTACTCACCATTAATAAGATATCTTCAATGCAACGCTTATTCTCACTATCAAAGTAGATAGTAAATTGCTGGTACTTAGTTATTATTAAGAGGGGGGTGAATAAGTAATTGCATAGATACGTACAATTTTTAACTTATGTAGACTTTTGCAAATTTAAAACTTTCCAAGAAGCACACCAATAATCGGAACAAGGAACAACTACTTGAGAAAAAATGTATATCTATGAAATATATGTGTAAGTACATAAGTGGGAGATTACAGTATCCAAATTCCATAATTGTTGCAAAATTTTGAACTCTGTTTGTTTATCTACGTCAGACAGTTTCCCAAAATATGATGTGCAAAAAACAACTTTAATATGCATCTTCTCAACTAATCTACGTTATGCATCTGAATGAAGCTTTTGGGTTAGTCACACTTTCTTTTTTGCGATCTACATATTTACTGAATAGGAACTTCACACATCCAAACTATGGGTATCCTTTCATCCATTGCACTTACTCATTGTTCATTACACATTGTTCCTCTACTACATAAAGATATTGTTTGTGATCAATGAGTCACTGATACACCCAAAAGAAAATTTGAAGCTTATCAAACAATTATATCTACATTTCTCACAAGCTTACTTCACCTCATCCATCTCTTTCTTATTTATAATATTCTTAACTCAAGAGATGTGTCCACTTGGTGAAGTCCCTTAACTTCGGATAACGTCCCTTTGGATTGTGTATTTTGCAAGTTAGGACCTATGTCAGCATGCCACTTTTCACAAATCATATTTTTATTTTATGATGCACATATGCCAATGTCATTGTGGGACTTTTGCACACATAATTTTTTTGCTTAGGTTTATTTAAAAATATTTGAACCACTTACCAACTTCCTTGTGGGAACTTTATACACAATTTATTTTCTCCTACTCACAAGTCTTAAAAATTGTATTTGCACATTTCAATATTAGTCTATGTTTGTAACTATGTACGTGTTTGTGACCAATGTCATGGTGGTATAATTGTTGTTACATGACTTCCACATTATTTCATATATATTTCTTTAAGTTGGTTGTGAGAGGAATCATTTTAGCAATTTGATTTGATTCCTTTAACTTCTGCTCGATATGATCTTTAAACCTTTGATATCTTTGAAAAAATATATTCAACAATCTCCCCCATTGTCATTCATGTCAATGCTTCCTTGAATGACAATACTTGTATCAAAATCCCCATGAGAATGTGCATATGTCAATATTTCCTTGTGTCTTGGAGATGTGCATCAACAACTTTTTCTGTGATCGTGTTCGTAGTTCTGTTTTGTAGTTTCTTTATTCTATGATTTATCCCCCTATCATTGGGATGGTCCTCTTTTGTCTTCATTATATTTATTAATTTATTTCTTTCAACTTCTCTATGCATTTGACATCAATGAAAAAGGGATCTTCTGCATTTCTAACTCCATTGGATTTGTTTCCACTACTTGAAGTATGACAGGTTGCAAACACCTCTATTTCTGCATCAAATGCAGTGAATTCCCTTCTTCATTATTTTTGTTTTCTATGTACAATTTAGTGCATCTTGGAGCTTTGATACCATGTAGAAATTTAGGATGTATATCTAGCTACAAGATATTTCTCACAAGCATGCATAGGAAAAATAGAGATAGGAATGATGAGACTAGACACAAGACAAGTGAATAATGATTGGATAATATTCCATATATTATTGATAAAAAATACTGTACATAAATAAAACATCCATAAGAGGTAAAATCAAGTTGCTAAGGAGACAACTCCTGATAGCTTGTAAATTAGACTTACCAAATATGGAAAACCCCCATAGGTGACTAAAGCACTTTCCATATTAGTATAACATCTCACAAATTGAATAAATCATGAGTGAGTGATGATGAGTGATAGAAAAGATTGATAATCATGAAATATGGATAGAAAATTTTCATGTCCCCACTCCTCTACTCGGTGGAGAGGACGTGACTAACATCTATCAACCCAGGAAGTCTAAGACCCATGAACATATATATAAAACTTATTTGAAATAAATCATACATAAGTATAAACATATGCATAATGCAATCTACAGCGGAAGCATAATTCATTCAATTCAAGCATTTAACATGTTCATATAAATTCATAACAATACAGTTGGGGAAATATAATACAAGAGATTACTAATATTGAAAGAAGCTTGTCCCGCAACTAGCTATGTCACTGCAACGTTCCACCCAACCATAGGCCAGTGTGCTCTTTAATCTCTCAGCAACACTGCCACCCCTGAGTTGGGCATGATTTTCCCAAAGGAATAAGGAACACTAGCATAATTTCCCCATAGACAAGGATACAATAAAACTCAGTCAAGCCAACATAGTTGGGTTTAACATATTTACACATGCAATGATTTACACTTAGCCAAGATTCACATGAGACACAAACAAGACAACATATGCATTTATCAGGCTACCAAGGAGGTGGAAAAACTGATTGCTAAGCTAGTGAGCTCAATCCAGAGCTATGGACACCCACACCGGATCTATCCCGACCTATAAACATTTACACACCCAACACAAGGAAACACCCCCTTCTTTGCTACACAGTCCCTCAGGCCATGTCTTCCCTTCCAATGATATTCAGGGTAGGAAAAGAAGAAAACAATCTTTCTATATTGGTTTGTGAGGTGCCTTCACACACTAGGTTTATCAAGCAAGTCCAAAATCCATTTCCATTCCCCAAATCAGTTTAGATGCCAAACGAGGATGTACACATAGCGATCTCAGTTCTAGGATTAACAAAATGTAAAAAAAGACAAGGAATACACACACACAACAATTACAAATTTCTGAACATTGTTTGAGCCAGACAGACTACTACAATTACCAAAATTAAATCATTTTCCATTTATTCAATTCAAGAACACAAATTAGATTTTGGGTAATCGTATTCAGGAAAAACGACTAACAGACGAAATAATCGTGAAAGGGAACAAATTGTCAAACAGGAGAAAATAATGAAAGGAAAACAAAAACACCAAATAGAAGAGAATCCCCAAGGGTCCAAACTCCGAGTGTTTTTTCTTGCTTCTTGAATGCCGATTGGGATCCAAAAATGTTACACACAGTCAAAATCGTGAGGGGAAGGTGAAACACCCATGCGTGAGGGAAAGGTAGCCATTTTTTTGTTTTCTTTCCCAAGAAAATTTAAAAAATGTTTTTCCTAGAAATGGTGATCTTCCCGTTTTGAATTTCTGCCCACTCTTCCCATCCCCCAATCCCTTATCCTTAGGAAAAATCATGCCCCCATCTCATTTAGCTGCGTTGACATAGGCGACTGTGGGTTTTAATTAAAATTGAAATTTTAGCATGGTGTCCGAACTTATAATGTTCATCTAACATAAAATACCATCCACCCAACCTTAATCAGTGAAACGTAAATACTAAATCGATGGTTGGTATTTTTCCTTGAGCTCCACACCATGATTATTTACATCATTTATTTAAACGCAAATGGGGTCAAAACCAGGGTGTTACAAAAATCATGTTAAAGAATTGTAACTCTGGAAGATATTATATTTTGTATCATTATGGTTATTACTCCTTTCGTAGATTTTGTTCCTCTTATTAGGGATGTCATTGATGTCTTTGTTCACATAAATTATTGAGGTAAAACCTCTATTGTAAGTTGGTTTAGTAGTACCCACTAAAGTATAAAAAAAAGTATTTTTGAGTCTTCCAAGGAAAAATGGCCTTGGAAGCAAGGATAATTTGACCTAGCTGGGTTATTAGGCCTCTCATCTAACATGTATAAATAAGAGAGGCTCCTCACTCATTTGGACAAGTAGAACACTCAAGCAGTTTCTCTAGAGAGAGAAGAGATAGTCCATTTGGAGGACAGTAAGTAGTCTAGTCTTGTTATTGGGTCTTACACTATACTTGGTTGAAGTCTGTATAGAGGAAGTTTTTCTAGTTTTAGACCACCACGATGGTTTCCTAGGATAAATATTTGGGTTCTATTTTCTTCTGTTGTGTTGGTTATTCTTTCAGAGATCCTTTTGTTTTGGTAATAACAACTTTTAAAATATTAACATGGTATCGGAGCTAACCTGAAAGAAGAGATTCTGGAGTAGCTCATCTGAAAATCCAACAAGATAGGGTTCACTATTCTCGATACCCCCCTCCATAGATTATCTAGAAAAGAAGTTCCATTGAACTTGGCATAGAAGGGTGCATATTTCTCTCAAAGAAGTTTTTCATTCTGAGGATTTTCACTTTTTGACCTACCACTACTATCGAGAGAAGCTAGGGAATCATATTTTTCAAGGTTCTATCCTCAGATTCCAAAAAAGCAAGATACTGTCTAGAAGCTCATCTTGGGAAGGCACATAATTTCCTCCTCTTAGATATAAAATTGATTATAGCTGGAAAATTAGGGTTTTGTAGCCAAACCCTAGGTCATCTTGAAGTTGGTTCCAAAAAAGGTCCTCAAACTGGTAAGTATTATCTCCTATATTTCCATTTTAGGTTCTCTTTCATTAAACATGACAAAAAGTAAGAAGCTTGATTAAAATATTGAGGCAGCAAATAAATTCATAGCATGGAAGTATAGAATCATGCTCATCCTTTAAGAACATGACCTAGATGGATTTATCAAGGAATATGTCAAGGAACCAGAAGGAGAAGAGGGAAATGCCAAACACAAAAAGGATATGATCAAAGTAAAAAAGGATCATCACCAACTCTATCAAGGATCAATTGATCTCCCATGTATATTCAAAGAAAAATCCTAAAGAAATGTTTGATGTACTAACTAGTATGTTTAAAGGTAAGAACATCAACAAAATAATGAATTGAGAAACCAACTCAATGGTGTGAAGATACAGAAGACAGAAACCATACAATCATATTTCTCTAGAGTATCTCATATCAAAGAAAACTTAGAATCTATTGGTGATATGGTTGAAGAAGAATAAGAAGTGATGACCACTTTGAATGGTCTCTCTAGAGAACGGGATTCCTCCATTAGAGGAATATTTGCTGGAAGAAATCTAACCAAATTCATCAAACGATGGTAAGAATGTGTACAAGAAGAAGGAAGGATAATCAACAGAGAAGAGAAGCTAAATGGCAATGAAGAGCAGTCTCTAGCTACACACAACAAGAATGGAAGATTCAAAAGGATGATTCAAGGTTCATCTCCCAGAAGATCACCTAACTTCATGAAGAAATATAGAAGGGATTATTCATTTTTTGGATGTTAATCATGTCACAAGACAAAACACATTGCTAGACATTTTCCTATTAAGAAATATCAACTTAAGAAGAAGAAGTGGAAGTACCATTCCCATGCACCTGAAGAAAATGAATCAGATAAGGAAGGCCCACGAAAAATGAATACTCTAGTGAAGAGAATTTCCTAATTTCTTCTCTCACAGGTGCAATCACTCATGGAAGTGACACTTGGATCATAGATAGTGGTGCTTCCAAACATATGATAGGACATAAGGATTCACTCTCTTTCCTTGCCCAAAATAGATATTCTCATAAGGTACAACTTGGAAATGACTATCAGTACCCCATCAAAGGAATGGGAGAATCCTCTTACAAATTAAGAACTGGAAAGATCATAAATATGAAAGAAGTATTATATTTTCAGGTTTAAATATGAATCTTCTTTCCATCTTAGCTATAGATAAGAAAGGATTTAGAGTTTCCTTTGTAGATTGTGAATTCCATATTTGGCCGAAATCGAAAAAAATAGATTGTGCTACTGTAATCGGTGTCGAAGAAGGAGGACTCTACAAATTGAAAGGACACATAGATTCAGCTCTTACAGCTAGAAACATTAGTCCATGTGAACTATGGCATAGAACAGTAGCTCATGTAAACTACAAAGCAATACCAATTGTGAGCAAGGTATTTATAGGTCTACTAGAGATCCAGATCAACCATGAAGGAGTATGTAAAGGATGTGCTCAAGGAAAGAACACCCAGAATCCATTTCCAAACAGTAACAACAAAGCAAAGGAGATCTTTGACATTGTACACTCAGATGTGTGCAGACTGATGTTAGCCACTTCCTTAAGTGGGTATGCATATTAGGTCTCGTTTTTTTATGATTACTCTCATAAGACTTCGATATACTTGTTAAAAGGAAAAGATGAATTATTTAGAAAATTCAAGGAATTTAAGGTTCTTATGGAGAATATATCGAAAAAGAATATCAAGATATTAAGATCAGATAATGGAGGAGAATTCATTTCAAATGAATTCAAGGACTTCTATAAGGAAGTTGGGATTTAGAGGGAGCTTACCACACCCTATAATCCACAAAATAATGGAGTAGTTGAAAGAAAGAGTAGATCCATCATGGCTACGGTCAGACCAATGATCCATGATTAATATCTACATATGCATCTATGGCCATAAGAAACAAGAACTGTAGTCTATGTACATAATAGAATATATCATATTTCTCATGGAAATAGAACCCCAAAAGAAATGTTCACTAGTGAAAAGATGGAAGTAAGCCACCTAAAGATATTTGGTTTTCATGTATACCTACATGTTCCAAAGAAGAAAAGATCAAAGTTGTACCCTTCAGGAAAGAAGGGAATAATTGTTGGATACAGTGAACAATCAAAATCTTATAGAATCTATATTCTATGATTCTTCCATATAGAGATCAATAGAGATGTTACATTTGGTGAATAAGCAACCTTCACGAAATCCAGAAAGATCCTTGCAGATCAAGACCATGAAGAAGAGAAGGAGGCTCCCAGATCCACATAAGATATCAGACCTCCAGTTAGACATATTGATGAATCTCCTTTACAAGAAGATCATGACCTTGCAGAACCACAAGGACTTATGGAAACACCCTAGAATATTATCTCAATGAAAAGAGGACTAGCTTGGTTTCGTGATGTAATCAAGGAAGCATAAATATATGGTACACAAAAAGGAAGCAAAAGACAAAAAATGCATTCGAAATATGTATCACTAATGAGCAATATTGTTTATGAAGAACCCACATGTTTTTAAGAATCTTCAAAAAACAAGGAATGGATGCAGGCCATGATTGAAGAATATCAGTCAATAATAAAGAATGATGTTTGGGATGTGGTACCAAGACCAAAGGGAAAATCAAAAGTTTATTCAAAATGGATTTTCAAGACAAAGCACTCAACAAATGACAGTATTGAAAAGTTGAAATAAATATTTGTCGTGTAAGTATTTTCACAAAAGGAAGGAATTTATTATGAAGAAACGTTTACACCAGTATCCAGATATAATTCTATAAGAATTGTCCTTTCCTTTCCTTGGAAGCTACGTCAAATGGATGTATAAACAACCTTCCTAAATGGCGTCATAGAAGAAGAAGTATAGATTGAACAACCACTAGGATTTGAAACCCACAACAAGGAAACATTGTATGCAAATTAAAGAAAGATCTATATGGGTTAAAAAAAACACCCAAATCATGGTATGGAAAAATTGATGGATTCCTAATGAATTTGGGATTTACCCAGAGTAAAGTTGATTCCAACCTTTATAAGGTTGAATATGATGGAATCATGATATTAATATTGTATGTAGATGAAGTATTCTTGACAGGAAAGGAGATGCTCATAAATGAATGGAAGAAGAAACTTGCAATGCAATTTGAGATGAAAGACCTTGGTACAATGCACTATTTCCTAGGTCTTGAAGTATGGTAGTTTCCTTATGAGATTTTCCAAAACCAAGGAAAATACACATTAGAGATTTTGAAGAGATTTGGGATGTTAGATTGCAAACCAATTAACACTTAGATGGTGACTGTAACACCCCAGTTTTGACCCCATTTGCATTAAATGTATATGATGTATATATTGTAATTAATCATGGAGTGCATCCATGGAGCTGGGTTACACTTTTTGGTAAGGCGCTTTCATAAAAAACACAAAAGTGTACCTCAATCGAGCAATTTTTAAACTTTCGATCAAGGTGATTACACCTCGATTGAGGGCTTAACAAATCCTCGATCTAGGTTTTAAGAATACCTCGATCTAGGTTTCAAGAACTCGATCTAGGTTTTAAAAAAAACCTCGATCAAGGTTTTAAAAAATCCTTGATCTAAGTTTTAAGACCTCGATCTAGGTTTTAAAAAAACCTCGATATAGGTTTAAAGACCTTGATCTAGGTTTTAAGAAAACCACATTCGAGGTTTTAAGGCAGCAATTGAGGTCCTTGTGCGAAAACATTTATAAAAAGAGGTTTAAACGGTAGCTCGTTCGAGGGTTTAATAAAACCTCGATTGAGCTTATTTAAAAACCTCGATTGAGGGATGTTAATACCTCGATCGAGGGCCTGAAAAACAGAGAATTAGCCCTCTTACAGGAAAATCAAAGTTTCTCTGTGTCTTCTAGGGGTGTAAACCCTGCCATTCATGGCACAAAACTAAGCAGAGTTCATACCGATAGATTCGTCACCGAATCCTCCATTGAGATACCATGCATGTGTTTTGGCATTCATATGGTTTTTTTTTTTAATTATTTCTAAAACTGACACTTAGAAAACCAGACAAAAACTTCGAAGCAGCTCAAAGAAAAATCCACAAGGTAAAATATACACATCCAAAAATTTCTTAAAAATGGGCAGCCCACACATCGACGTGTCCTCTTCAAAAGGGTATCTTTGGTTTTTCAATTTTTGAAAACAGTGAAAAAAAAGATGGGATGGACACACATGTGTATAAAATGATGCTAAAATCAGATGTGGTGACTTTCGAAAAATAATAAATAATTGTATATTGCGAAATAAATTAACAAAAAAATATGCAGACCATAGTAAATTTTGTGTATATCATGCTCATATATATATATATATATATATATAGATATAGATATAGATATATATATATTTAAATTATTAATGTAATATTGAATTATTGGGGATGGACAGAGCCACTTATTAACTTCCTTAAATTTTTAAGGTCACATAGTTCATTAAATGAAAAATCTCACACATTAAATGACATCAAAATATTTTTAAAAAATATCATTGGGAATCCAACATAATATTCTACAATTTACTTTTTTACTGCAAGTCAAAATTCACATGCAATATATGCGTTTTGTGGGATTCTATCTAGCACTTGAGTAAAAAATCAGGTTTTCATCGCCAAATTTGGCCAAAAAGTGTTACCCACCTTCATGGAATCACCCCATGGTGTGGAGCTGAGGGAAAAATCCCTACCATTGATTTATTGTTTTGTGTTACGACGATTAAAATTGATGCCAATGGTATTTTGTGCTAGCTAGGTGTTACCACCTAAGTTGTACTTAGTGGTTTTTGATCAAGTGAGCCTGGTGAACCGGACAGGGTTAACTTGTTCGGACTTCAGAGGACCTATGGAAGTACTCCTGGGAAGTTCTTGTTGTACTATATCAGATGTCCATACCCCATGAGGGAGTTGTAATAAATTTTCTAGCGTGATAGTGTCTGTAAAAGATTCGGTCTGGGTGATTCCATGAAGATGGGTAACACTTTTTGGCCAAATTTGGCGATGAAAACCTGATTTTTTACTCATGTGCTAGATAGAAGCCCTCAAAACGCATATATGCCATGTGAATTTTGACTTGCAGTCAAAAAACAAATTGTAGAATATTATGTTGGCTTCATAGTGATATTTTTTTTTAAATATTCCGATGTCATTTAATGTGTGAATTTTTGCATTTAATGAACTTTGTGACCTTAAAAATTTGAAGAAGCTAATAAGTGGCCCGTGTCCACGTAGAGTAATTCAATCTTGCATTAATAATTTTAAAAAAATAAATATATGAGCATGATCTACATAAAATGAAGTGTAATGTGCATATTTTTTTGTTAATTTTTTTCGCATTATACAATTATTTATTATTTTTCGAAAGTGACCACATTCGATTTCAGCATCGTTTTAAACACATATTTGTCCACGTAAAGAAATTTTTTCTATTTTTTCAAAAATTGAAAAACCAAAGATACCCTTTTGAAGAGGACACATCGATATGTGATGTGTGCATTTTTACGAATTTTTTGGCTATGTATTTTTAACTCTGTT
>LPNX010039660.1:14268-49193 GCA_001517045.1 Pseudotsuga menziesii | reverse complement strand
TAGGTAAAAACAAAGTCAAGGTCTATGTTGTATAATTGGGGCCACTTGGAGGTCTATAACTTGATTTTTGCTATTGTTCTTGTACTTGATGTTTATGTGAAGCTATTGAAGGAATTTGGACCACAATGTATCGTAAATATTGAATTATCTCCATGTTGCAAATGTTCCACCCAAGTTCTACTAAAAAAGTCACCATGTCCCATTATTTTTCTACATCAACATAATTGGGCTCCCACAAGGCGAGGATCTTGGTTGAATGTGTCCCTTTCGGATGAGATCTTGAATCTGACATTTTATTTCTTCTTTCTCCAAAATAGAGAATATGTATATGGACCATTAAGGAAGGGAGCATCGCGTATAAAACCTAATTAATTGTTTTACTTGATAATTGCACAATGACACCTCTTTAGGTGAGGAAAATATATCTATGTATTCCTCTACAATATTTTCCACTAGCTTCTGTTGTGTAGATAGACCTAGGATCGATACTATGGTAGTATTAATGACCTTTTGTACACCTTATGATCGAACTATGAAGAGGAAAGTTTTCCAATTCTATGAGATTACTTTCTGACACTACTTTGTTGATATCAAGGATATTGTAGTAGTACAAACTACCTTGTTGGGACCCTATAAAGTTTTCTCCTCAAAGTAACAATTACGCTATACTACCTGGACTCATTAAAATCATGAAGTTTCCAAATATAGGGTTTTCATAAAATAACATCACAACTTCAAGTGGGGAAACATCACACAATTCCTCACGTCTGAAGGGATTGATGTTATAGGATAGGTGAAATGAGAAACAATTATCACTACTTGTGGACCACTAGGGGAGCATCATTTTCCTTCTTTCCATTTCAGATAAGATAGATAAGATACAATAATTTTATTAATGTCCAGCGAAGGACCACAAAGGTAGGTTAATATTACTAAAAGATATGTATCTAATGTGAATTGAATGTGGGAGTGTGAAGGCCGCTCCAGAGGAATTTCAAACAAACTTTTCAAATATTCTTGAAGGATGATTTCATTAATGGTTTCATATGTGATTGTTCTTTAATCATTCATGGTTGCATATAATTCTTGGGTTATTTTGTACTTGTTGTGAATCTTGTGATCATTATATTTGGAAGAGCCTTCCTAAAGTTTTTGGCTTATTGAGTTAGATCCACATGGTTGTTAGAGCATGTTTATAACAGTTTAGGTAGGCCTTCTTTCATACAAGTTTGAATATCCTTGATCGTTTATCTTCTCTCAAGTCCCTGGTACAAAATGGAATGGAGCCATTTATTGAGTAGTGGGATGCAAAATGCAAGCAGTGAAAACTTTTCAAATATTGAAAATAGCGAACCACAAAAGAGATTTGGAGAGAGTTTTATGGAGATCAAGGCAAATTTTTTTGTGGAGAGTTCTATTTTCAATATTTAAAAGCTTTCACTGCTTGCAGTTGCATCCCACTACTCAAAAATGGCTCCATTTCATTTTGTATCAGCGACTTTAGGGAGTGTCATTAATGTTTGAAGGCAAAGTTTTTTGTGGAGAGTTCTATTTTCAGGTTTTCATGAGTTGTTGAAGGATTCAGCAAAGTATAATGAATATATTTTGCAGTCTTTGATAATTTAGTGCTTCCTCGACTAAATACAATTTAGTTATGTAATGATCATGTTTATTTACAAAATGGGTCCGCGGCCTCTATTTATAATTTTTTTGACAGAGGCACCTCGGTCGAGGTATTTACCTCGACCGAGTTAATACCTCGACCGATGGCTGAAAAAAACATCGGTCGAGGGCTTGATAAAAGCTCGGTCGAGATATTAAAACCTTGGTCGAGGGCTTGTTAAACCCTCGACCGAGGTATGTTTTTTTGTTTTTGCCGAAATGCGCTTGCCAAAAAGTGTTACCCAGGTCCTTGGATTCACCCGTCTCTTAGAATTTATTTGTCAATCTGATCAGCCCAGGGTGTTTTTTTCCCTTGGTTATTATTGGTTGTTGAATAAACGACTGATAATTTCTGAGTTTTTCACTCCATACCTTCAAAGTTGGGGTGGTCGTCTTGGCATTAGGCCTATTGAGGTTATTAGAGTCTATGTGTCAATGTATAAACATGCTAGACATCATTATCGAGGCATATGAACATGTCTAAGTCCCCCTAGGTGTCTTTCAATTTTTCAATTTTTTAGTTTCTTCAGTGTTTTTTATTAAAATTTAGTTTTTCCAAAACATAGGCTATTTTTTAATAGTTTAATTGGAAAAATTGATTTTGTAATAAAAGTGGGCCAAATAATCAGTTTCAGTCATGTAGGTGCTCATTTTCAAGCTAAGAGCACCATGTAAACCCATGGACCCACTTTTTCCTAAGTTTTGAGTGATCTTCCATCACTCAGGCCAGAAAGCCCCAAAAATCAATTATTGATTATTTTAATTAATAAATTCATGAATAATGGAGCAAATCCAAAATCAATAAATCAGTGGATTCTTAGCCGATTTTATTGAAATCAGTCATATCTAAAGTAGATTGACTGGATCTGACAAATCCTTGACTGTAGGAGGTGATCAAATCAGATCCAGAGTTGATCTTCAGCATCCTTTATGGGGAATTTCACCCTCCCTCTCTTGTCAACACGTTTTGGCTCATTTGGATGAGTTTTGGGCCGATGTTTCAGTGTATGGGTTGATGTGTCAGCCAGATCAGGCCCCCGGTTGACAAGTAGGCTCATTTCAGCCTCAGTTCTGCATTGATGAACTCTCCATCAGTTGATTTCAATTGATTCCATGAGGAATTGCCCCCCCTGGGCTGGAGGGTCTATAAATTGTATATATCCTACTTGAGACTCCCTCTTCCAAGCTAGTTAGAGCTAGAATGAAGGGCTTGCAATTGTAATACTGTTGTAATATTTCAATTGTTGAAATAAAGAAGCTTTGGAGGATAAATGGTGTAATTCTCTCATGTTTGTGGATTAAGCATTGTCTTACGACTATTGATGTTTCCAACTTCTCTCTCAATTTCTCCATCTGAAACTTGTCTGGCTTGAACGATTCAGCTTAATCAATAGGAGTATAGTTGGGCAAGTAAGGTTACTTGTTTGTTGGGAAATAGGGCAGACCCAGGTTTTACACCTTTTATGTCACACCAACAAAAGACCCACAGTGTTGGCCCTTTCGGCAACAACCTGCGCGCAGGTTGCAGTCTCACCCAAAACAGCTATGGGGTGCCACAGAATCAGGTTTTTGCAAGCAGAAGAGGGATATTATTGTACCTTTAGCCTTTAATAACTTATAATCAATTAACACAGATCTCCGACATTCATATATATAACTTCGTAGATAAATAAACAAATAGTGACATGCTTAACCCTTTACTGGGAATTCACAGCGAAGCTATTTGTTAGCAGCGATCTTACTTATCAGATATATATATTTATCAATGCATAAAAAACATAACCAGAAATAACACAAGAACCACAACACCAGATATAACGTGGTTCACCTCTAGTGTAGGGGCTACGTCCACAGAACTGCATTTTATTCAACTCTTTACAAAATCACAGTTCTGATCTGCGCACTCAGCTGCAGATCCCTTCAAGTCCTGAAAGCCGTGCACACAGCTGCAGGCCTCTGTGCACATAGCTACAAATCTTCTAATCACTTACAAAAACCCTATGCACACACAGCTGCAGAGGTCATCCACGCACATAGCTGGGACTTAACCTTTTCTTACAAAATAGCCTTAGCTTCACAGCAATTCCTTACACATAAAAATCCTAACCTGACTTATTTACAGGAGTGCCTATTTATACAGCGCACTATTACAAATCCATGGACTTAAACCATGGGAACCCCAAACCCTAAACCCTAGATTTAACCCATGGGTTAATTACAAAAAGAGGGATTTGACTCAACCTCAACGCCCCTAAGACTATTTTGAGCCATAACTCCACTTACAAACTCCTTCAAGCCCATGGAGTTACCCACCTTAAGGACCGTTGGGGTGTGCGCCCCAACAGGCCCCTAAGACTCACTAGTGTCCCATCCTAGGGCACTCATGTGTGTTTTTGGTGGTAGAATCCTATTGGTCAACATAGCACACTACTTACTAAAGCCCTCCATGCTGTTGTCGGCTGCTTGCTTCTTTCCTTCGTAATATTTCTGCTGATTAAGGCCTGCTGGATCTATCAGCGACCCCATCCTTCGATCTGCTTGCCGAACATTTTGACCATCCACAACTTAGGGTCCCTAGAGTTTCATGTCAAGCTGCATAAGTCAAACAGTTGCCTTGGTTCTGTCAAACCAGAAGGATCCATGGCGGAGTTCTCTAGAGTCTTCTTGTGAGGCCTTGTGCCTTTCGTCGCTCCACATTAGAGCGAACTTGTGCCTTTCTTCTTCCAGTTTAGAGAAAAATTCTTCCTTTCTTTGTACCTTAGTCAAACATGGCTACACAGAGGGGATTGGTCAGCAGGTTCTGCAGACCTCTGTCTCTGAACTCTCGTAATAACTCCTGGCTTCACGATCGTTGGACATGGTTCTAACTTAACAAACTCAAAGGGGTGCTCAATGCAGGGGTCGCAGGCTAGTGTAAATTCTTATAGAATCTTGCAATAGAATCCGTCATCATGGTGCATTAATGGCGTCGAATCTGATGGATTGCCGAAAATCCTATCCACACAGCGCCAGATTTTCCCAAAATCTCATCATTACAGGCAGTTATGGCAGTTTTCGTACCGGTGCCGCCAAGTCAAATTTGTCCCATTCGTCACATTTTAGGTTGCGACACACCTTGAACCTTTAACGTAACAACTAACTTCAGCTTCGACATAATATTAACCTATGACCCAATATTACCCTTCGATCCTTCCTGACCCACGTTGTACTCACACTTCATCCTTCAAACTCGAACAGTCTGCTACACCCCATAGCTCTAAGGATAGCTTCATTTATAGTCTATTACCCAATTTCAACTATTCTTGGTACTTAGACTTTCCTTCCTGGGGCTACTTCTAATTCGGAGGTCCCGGCCTGTCCCTGTACTTTTTTAAACGACTACCATTTACCATAGAAGGGAAAAGTTCTCCATTCAACTTAGCTAGCTGGACTGTGCCCCCATCAGTAAATTTCTACACTATATATGGTCCTTTCCAATGTGTCTTGAACTTTCCTGGGACTTTCATGAATTTACTGTCATATAAGAGCACAAGATCCTACTGGAACTATTTCTTCTTGATGTGTCTATCATGCCATGCTTTTTCTCGAGCTTTCTGCACTTGTTGGTGGAACCCTGCAATAAATCTATCCTCTTCAAGTTCTAGTATCTTTGTCAGTCTTTCTGTCATTACGGCTGGGTCATCCATCTCTGTGAAAGCAGATATTCTGAGGCTAGGAACAATGTACTCCATGGGCATGACTGCTTCTTGCCCATAGACCAACCTAAAAGGTGTATGGCCTGTCAACTTCTTGCAAGTAGTTCTATAAGCCCATAGTACTGCTGGAATTCTAAGATCCCAATCATTTCTGTTAACATTATAAACCTTGGTCAAAGCATGTTCAAGGATCTTGTTAAAAGCTTCGACAGTCCCATTCGCTTGTGGATGATAGGCAGTACTCTTCTGATGATAAATCTGAAATTATTCAGTCAATACTTCAATAGTCTTGTTTAGAAAATGTGATCCTTGATCACTCATAAGAACTCTAGGACACCCAAATCTGGACAAGATATTGTCGAAGATGAACTTCGCAGCTGTAGCAGTACTACAGGTCTTGACTGGTTGAGCTTCGGCCTAGTGGGTAAGGTAATCAGTCGTTGTAATGATGTATCTAGATCCTGACTTTTTTGCAGGGGGGTTGATAGGGTCAACAAAATCAATATCCCACTTGTCAAATGCTTGTAAGGTTACCTACGGGACTAGAGGCATCTCATCCCTCCTGGATGGTTTACCTATCCTCTGACAGATGTCGCAGCTGTGGCAATATTCTCTTGCATCCTTGTGAACTGTGGGCCACCACAAGCCAACTGTCAAAATCTTCTATGCCGTAGCATTTCCTGCATAGTGACCTCCTGCTGCGCCAGAGTGTGCCTCAGCCAAAATTTGTGGATTTTTGTGCTCCAAGACACATCTGCGCAATATTTCATCCGGTCCCATTTTATACAACTGTCCTGCTATTAGGGTAAAGTCAGCGGCGCGAAAAACCAGCTGCTTCTTTTGTTGTGTGGTCATCTCGGCGAGTGGGAATCCTATAGACAAGTACTGAACAATGTCCTGAAAGGATTCATTGACCATCTGAATAGAAAACAACTGAGCGTCAGGAAGAACTTTGTCCAAACTGGTAGTTTCTTCGCCTAACTCGAGCCTCGACAAGTGGTCGGGTCCTAGGTTAAGTCTTCTATGTTTAACTATGATCTCAAAATCATATTCCTGAAATAGAATCAACCATCTACATATCCATCTACCTAGCACAGGCTTGTTAACCAAATACATCAAAGCAGAATGGTCAGTGAACATCTTAAAATGAGATCCTAACAGATAATGTCGAAACTTCTGTAGTGCATACACCATAGCAAGACCTTCGCGTTCTGTCGTAGTATAATTTTTCTCTGTTGTGGACAATTTTCTGCTTGCAAAAGAAATAGGGTGATCGATATTACCTGCACCTGACTGAGTCAGTACAATACCCAGAGCAATGGAGGATGCATCGACATGTACATGAAACTCCTTATTCCAGTCAGGGAATACTAAGATAGGGGAAGTGACCATCGTTTCCTTCAAAATATCCAAGCTTGCTTGGCACTTAGGTGTCCACTCGAACTTAATATCTTTCTTCAATTGTTTTTCCATCAGAGCAGTGATCTGGGCATAGCCTTTGATGAATTTCTTGTAATATCCTGTGTGACCAAGCATAGTGTGAAGCTGTTTAATAGACTTTGGAGGTGGCAAGTTCACAATAATAGCTATCTTCGTAGGATCCATCATCAATCCTTGCTTACATACAATGTGGCCAAGCAAAATTCCAAAAGGTGCACAAAATATACACTTTTTCAAGTTCAAGGAAATCTGGTGCTGTCTGCACTTATCCAACATCAATCTTAGACTATTTATATGGTCTTTTACTAGCCCAAAGATGGTCCAATCATCAAAATAAACTTCTAGGAATTTATGTATAAATTCCTTAAATACAGAGATAACTACTCTTGAAAACATAGCAAGGGAATTCTTCAAACCAAAGGGCATAACGGTGTATTGAAAGGATCCCATTTCTATAGCAAAGGTTGTCTTATGTCGATCCTCTGGAGCAATTCTGATTTGATGGTAACCTGAAAATCCATCAGTAAAAGAGTACACTTCTTGACCCCCGACATTGTCTAGTACTTCATCTGTAAATGGAGTGGGGAAAGGATCATGTAGGCAAGCATCATTCAGCTTCCTTAGATCAACATATATACGAATTTCTCCTTTAGTCTTCTTCTCTTGCACCACCATAGGACTGGCCCACTCAGATTCTTCAACAGGCTCAATGATTCCTGCAGCAAGCATCTTATCCAGCTCCACCCTAACTTTTTCCTTATACTTCGGGTTCAACCTATATGGGCGCTGCTTCATAGGCTTCGCATCAGGTTTCAACAGAATATTTATCACACTAATGTCTCCAAGGATACCTTTCATCTTGGAGAAATTTGTCGGAAATAGGTCCTGATATTCATGGAGAAGTTGGGTCACTTTGCTTACCATCTCTTCATCCCAATAATCTCGAATGGTAGCATACTTAGGTTGTTCTTTTGATCCAATGTTGATGGTCCGCATCTTCAGGGGCTGAGTCACTTTAGGTGCTTCGACATCTGGTCCGTGAAATTCGCGGTATCCTTCTAACTTAGGGATAGCAACGTTGCGCGGATCATCATCCTCGTTAATTGCGAGGTTATAACATTCCACTGCATGAGCTTCTTGTATTTTCCAATCAGGTCGACACTCTACTACTTCTTGGTCATCAAATACCTTCGTATGGATCAACTTGATAGCTGTATCTAAAGCTGGGAAAACTTCATTAGTAGAAAAGGTAAGCACAAAACTATCAACAAGACAATCCCAAATTACAGTATCCCGATGAAGCTCAACCTCTGCGTACTAGTTTCTTGGTATCAGTTCCAAAGTATGCACAAATTTATGTACCCATTCTTCCTAAGGTACAAGCTTCCATGCTTCGTAGCACTGTGCCAAATGTTATTGGGAGTTAGATGTTCCATCAAACCTACCTCGCACCTCCTGGGGCTGGTCCATAAATCTCAGGCAGAGGAGCTTCTAACAGGCTTCCCAACTAGGAATGTTCTTTTTGTGTCCATTCCACCATCTGTCTGCTGTGGCTCTGAATACTGAATCCAAAGTCTCCATTTTCTATGAGTCTAGTATCTGCGCTGAGAATTGTGCAATAAACTATTTTGGGTCTGATAAGCCATCATAAATAGGTAGGACACTTACCTGTGCACCAAGCCATCTGAGAGATTTGGTAATTCAGGTGCATATATGTCCGTGTAGCTCATACAGTCTATTCTGCCAGTTCTCTAACCCACCATCTAAGTCCATCATATAGGAGCTGTCACACTTCCAATCCATGATACCTTTGTTAGTCATATTAACATAATCTTCTTCCTTAACTGTGATGTTAAAGATGTGCTCCAAATCATCTTGATCTTTGTCTCTAAGGGGTTATGTGTACCTTTCTCCTTGCGAGGGGTCCAGTGGTACTATGACTCTCAAATCTGTCCCTTCGAAGGTCATCTGTCTCTTCTTAAGGTTAATGACTGTATCATTTTCCATTGCCCATTCAATGCCTAACAGGGCTGGATAGGGATTGCTGTCATCAATGATCTCAATAACTTCAAAGTCTGCTAAAGGATTGACCCCATCAAGATCTACCAGGACAATAGGGAATCTCCCTAGGGGCACAATCCTCTACTAATTGGCTAACCTTAACTATATAGGAGACCAAGCAAGGGCAGGTTTTCCCATTTGTTCCTAGGTTTGCTTGGTTAGGACATTGACTTCTGATCCCAGGTCTAGAATGACATCAGTCATATCATACTCTCCTATCTGAGCATTCAATCTCATTTCCCTACCAGTTCTTCTAACTCTATTAACTGTTTTTTCTTGACCAGAGCTTTGTTGAGGTTTGCAAGAAGTGATAACTTTCTGCAACTCACTTAAAGCTTTCTGATTTCTTAAGAGTTTCAAGCAACTCTGTAAAAAGGAGGACATTGTACTTACTTTATCTGTCGAAGCTTCTTCTGGCTGCAACTGTGGCTGCTGTGGTTGCACAGGTGCTACTGGTGTGCTAGGGTCAGCGAAATCTCTCTTGGCTTCCATGAATGTCTCTTTTTCTCATTTGAGATCAAAGGCTAGGATTTTCTCTGGGGCCTTATGAACCCAAGCCTCGGCAGGCTGTTTCTCCGTATTCTGTATGTGCGTCGTAGCTCCACTTTGCATGACAACATTAATGGCTGGGGCAGGTCTTTGCTCAACAAAAATCATCTGAATATTCTGAGTCAGGCCACTGCTTCTTTCCTGGATCTTAGCTATCAACTGCGGGCATTTCTCGATCACATGATCTACGGCGCGACAATACCGACATGTCGTGGTTGGGTTCCGGCTGTCTCTAGCTAGGTGCCCGGCTTCGTTACAGTTGTAACACACAACCTAGCCTCGGCCTTTTCTTGCCATACCACCATGACCACAACCTCCAAAAGCACCACCGCGGTAAACATAGCCATCATTATTCTGTCCCTCATTGTGTACCCGATAGGCGTCGTAGGTGCATTATTTCATGAGGTCATAGCTACGACACTCATCTTCATTATGTCCTACAGACTTACAGAATTTACAATAAGGGTTCTTAGGTACTTTCCCATACCTTTGGAGCAGATAGCAGTCTTCAGGTCGATGCTGACCTATCATTCCGCAAAGCCCACAATATAGAACTGGTGGTGGAAATGGGTTTGGTGCACCACTATTCAGGTAATTTATTACCATAGGACACCGTTCCTTGTTGTGAACTTCTGTCCGACATTGCGTACACCAAACCTCTTCACGACCGGGGTTTCCTTTCTTCATATCACAGAGCTCCAGGGCCATAGCTGCCAACTGCACTTGGATTTGAGCAATACCGAATTATCTCCGACAGGGGCGGTCTCAAGCTTCATCGCGATTTCCAGAGCCTCTTGTTGGTCAGCAACCTTTTGTTGCATGAGTGGAGTTCTGATATGTGGTAACGAGGCTGCAATAAACCATTCCTTGTGCTGCGTAGATCCAATGGTGAAACTGACTTGGTCTAGTAGAACTTTGAACCTCTGATCAAAGTCCCACACTGATTCGCCGCACCACTGCTGAATCTCTTTCAACTCAGTGATACACTGCGACTCTGATTTGGGCTTCTTAAACTCTTTGATTATTGCTTATTTAATATCATCTATAGCATGACTCTAAGTACTGGAGAATTTCATGAACCAGGTCAAAGCCCGGTCCCGGAAAGAAGTAACGAGCTACGCACTTCTTACAGCTGGATCTATAATGTTCTTAGCATTCCACACTGCTTCACATAAGAACCAGAACTGTTATGGATCCTCTGATCTAGTTTCTTTGAAAACTGGGAGCTTAATATCATCAGTTAGGTGGGGCATGGGAGAGCTAGGGGGGTTGGGAGGGGGACAGGAAGTAGGCGGCGGGGGGAATTTACTGGGGTAGACTGACCTGCGACAGGAATGCTCGGGCTAGGGTGGCTTTCGGACTGCGACGGATTTTCAGGGATAATAGGGTTGCGCTACGGGGTTACCAAAGGGTTTCCAACCGAAGGGTTTTCTTAAGGGTGTGACTCTTTGGGATTTATAGGGGAAGGCATGGTATCCTAACCTAAGGAATAGGATCCAAAATCTCTCTTGTACCTTTTTCCACTTCGCAGCAAACCACTTTGCTCGGCAAAGGTGTTGTCACTTGCAAACATATGTTAGTAATTCAAAATCTAATAGTCTGATTCAATCAGCAATATTCCTTTTTCATCCCATATCATTTTAATTCTCAAACTAAATGAATTAAAAAGCTTACCCCTTGGTACTTGGAAAAACTGTCGCTCAGCTTCACTAAAGGAAGTGCTCGTGTCGATGGCGAACTCCGTCACAAATGCCTCAAGGGTCCGCATGGTCCAGAAATCAACCATGCGAGATATCTCGTTGTTCACCCTTTTCAATATATTGACTCTTGCAGGGGTCCAAGTAGGAAACTGACCTTCTTGGAAGTTCATCCTTCTCTCAGCCAACCTGAATAACCACTGGTGCAACTCTATGTGGATACTACCAAAGAAAATGTCATAAGCATCACAAAAACATACCTTTGTAAAAAGTTTCTTGCACTACAACGCGGATCTTTGTTCTCTTGCTCAGCGAATTTCAGATAAGTCTCATCAAGCCAATCACCGATTTCCTTCACAGAGGGCCTCCAGAACATATCCCTCAAGGTACAACGTAAACCCCTCTTTAGCAGATACTGAATTCAACCGACAACAGAACCAATTTGTTGGGCAATAGGGCAAACCCTGGTTTTACACCTTTTACGTCGCACCAACAAAAGACCCATAGTGTTGGCCCTTTCGGCAACAACCTGCGCACAGGTTACAGTCTCACCTAAAACAACTATGGGGTGCCGCAGAATCAGGTTTCTGCAAGCAGAAGAGGGATATTACTGTACCTTTAGCCTTTAATAACTTATAATCAATTAACACAGAGCTCCGACATTCATATATATAACTTTGTAGATAAATAAACAAACAGTGACTTGCTTAACCCTTTATTGGGAATTCACAGTGAAGCTATTTGTTAGCAGCAATCTTACTTATCAGATATATATATTTATCAATGCATAAAGAACATAACCAAAAATAACACAAGAACCACAACACCAGATATAATGTGGTTCACCCCTAGTGTAGGGGCTACGTCCACAGAACTGCGTTTTATTCAACTCTTTACAAAATCAAAGTTCTGATCTGCGCACTCAGCTGCAGATCCCATCAAGTCCTTAAAGCCGCGCACATAGCTGTAGGCCTTTGCACACACAACTGCAGAGTTCGTCCACGCACACAGCTGGGACTTAACCTTTTCTTACAAAATAGCCTTAGCTTCACAGCAATTCCTTACACATAAAAAGCCTAACCTGACTTATTTACAGGAGTGCCTATTTATACAATACACTATTACAAAACCATGGACTTAAACCATGGGCACCCCAAACCCTAAACCCTAGATTTAACCCATGGGTTAATTACAAAAAGAGGGCTTTGACTCAACCCCGACGTCCCTAAGACTATTTTGAGCCGTAACTCTGCTTACAAACTCCTTCAAGCCCACGGAGTTACCCACCTTAAGGACCGTTGGGGTGTGCGCACCAACATTGTTTTTCTTATATATCATAGAATATATGTTAGAAGATATTGATTATACATGTTTAATAAGTTTATTTGCATGTAATCCTTGTTTCTTTTTCATATATAAATCAAGATCTCATGAGGTTTCATGCAGGATTGTGTGTTTAGCTTTCAGGTAGCAAGGATTGGATGAGCTGTGGATCTAGTTTGACTCCACTACATGTCCAAATTTTTTTGAAGACATTGCCCCTCTACATTCTACTAACAATTTTCCTCTGCAGATCTGCTTCAACAACAAGCACCTTTCTTCCCCTTTCTCTCCTTTAAAATCTAAAATTTTCCTCAAATTGGTTACTTAAAAGGTTTCTTATTACTCTGATCTATCTCACTAAGAAAAATACACATAGATATAATCAGTAATATCCCTCCCAAATTCTATATCTTAGTTTTTTTTTGCACCTAAAGTTCAATTTCAAAATATCTAGATAAAAGTACCTTATTTTCGCAAGCAATTTAGTGAAAATTCATAGCTTGCTGTTAAGGTAGTTTCATTTTCTGTTCGATAAGTTTAATATTCTGCAATATCAGTGCAATTTAATTGTCTGCACAAACAATAATCCAAGATCCCAAGGAAATCTTTCTTTCCTTGGTTCCTTTTTCGTCGTTTTAGCTAGTTTAACCGCATTATTTTTGAGATCAAGTAGGTTGATCCAAAGGTACTATTAAAGTTCCTTTGGGCATATGTTATTCTAAATTTCTCGCTGTCCTTTAGCAGGTCTGACAGAAATAAAGGGAAGCTGCTGTCCAAAGTGGTCTCAGGAGCGTTCAAATCCCCCCAGGGGTCTCCCTTTTCACCAAAAAAATCTTAATTGTTTTGCAAAATTGTAAAAAAATTGGTTTCAGCCTGTATAAGGACCAAGAAGTTATGATTTATCAGTTCTTTGATATTGTAACTGCTGTAATAAAATCATTTTTGGAATAGGTTCTTTCGAGCCCATTCCCCATCCCCCCTGGGGGGATTCGCGTCGGTGCCCTTTTCGTCGTTTTTTGCTTATTTCATTTTTACTAGAATCGATCTAATTTGCAGGGTAGTATAATTTATCTTGTTATTAATTCCATACTCCATATCTCACATTTCAAAGTAATCATAATAATTACCCCACGATTTCTCGATTGACCCGAAAGGGGAAAGAGATTCGTGGTAGGATTAATTAAGAAATCTGAATTGTGTATCTTTTTGATTTATTCTACATTTTTTTTATAAGCAACTATAAAATTTACCCCTCCTCGATTCCCCGATTGAGATCCACTTGGATCGAAAGAGGTTCTTGGAGGATTTTCTTTTAAACAAGAACATCCAGTTTAAAACTTACTAAAATCGACAAGACTCCAGTGCGTATGCTCTGCACTTGGCTGTGGTTTGTCTGATCAGTCAAGCTGTATCGAAAGCACTTGGGTGACTAGCATAATTAGGACTCACCCTCCCCAATTGACAAACCATTAGGTGAAAATCCAATACCTCGATCAAAACTCTACGGTGGAAAAATACCCAAAGGAAGCGGGAAATTCTGAAAAGTGACCTCGGGGCACTGATCTCTGTCACACCCTAACGGGTGCATTACGAACAATAGCCCTAGAGACTCCATTTCAGCCCACATATTCCTTGCGGGTAGCCATGAAGGTTTTGTTTTGGACATACTCCAAGTACTCTCGGGTATATCTGGAGTCCCGCCTTAGCCTAATTTAATCAATTCATACTTCAATTTTAACTTAAAACATACCAAGATGCAATCGCAAAACATTCACTCCAAGCACATGCAAGCACATTGATCTTATTGATTTGAATCCATTCTAAGGCACTGGTCATTTTTGCTTTATATATATATTGTGTATCAGTTGTGTGCTTTCGTGTGTTTATCTTCACATCTTGTCATCTTTAATTGTCTATAGTTAAAATATTCAAACTCCTAAGTAACTGATTCAGTTTAACATCACCACAATAAGAAATCATCCTTAGTAACTTAATAGGGTCTACCCGCCTTGGCTTTGTTAGGAGTTGAGCCTAAACGGAGGAGTCAAGAACAAGGTGACAGCCTTGACTCAAGACTTGCCCCCAAGGACACACCGAGTGGCTTGAATATTTCTGCCACGTGAACTAGGTGTGTGTGAAAGGTGGCAACACTGTTTGGTGCCACTGGCGGGGATAAATATTTTTATTCCCGAGTACGACTTAGCTTAACTTTTTTCTAAACAAATAAAAACATAAAAAAACTTTTGATTGATCTAGTCTTTAAAAAACATAAAAATTAAAACTCAATCCATTTGGCGACTCCACTGTCTAACATCCCTTCAAGAATTTCTACCCGAAGAAACCGCCGACAATTATTCAATCCTCTCCCTGATCCCGAAAGGTTTATTAGGGAAAGATTGAATAGGCATACTTCTCGTAGAAACCTTGAAGATTTAGGAGACCAATCCCTCTCAGATATCCATCACATATTTGTAGATAGTCATGTTCACTAATCTCAAGAAATGACAGAATTTTACAAACCCCTTGACTTTTCTCAGATAGCAGGTAGTCCTCATTACATTCTAAATGATGCTATCAAGAAGCTCCCCAGGTTCGAGGGAAATAATGCTACCACTACCAAGACTCATCTTCGAAAGTTTGAAAGGCACCTAGTTAGCTACTGCAATAATGTTGCCTCTAACCATGAAGATATCAAAATGAATCTCTTTGCTTTATCCTTAGAGGATGATGCTACAGAATGGTATGAAAACCTTGGTGATGATTCATATAAAACCCTTAATGAATTCCTAGCAGGTTTTAAGAATAAATGGGGGGAAAAGAAAGAACCAAGACATCTGCTTGCTACCCTCCATAACATAAAGACGATGGAGAATGAAACCATTGATGAATTTAATACTAATTTCAGGCGTGTGGTTGCGGACCTCCCTAGAGAAATCAAGCCAGGGGATTCCTCCATCCTCATATATTACATCGAAGATTTCACTGGTGATTTGAGGTACCAATTAAGGGACAAAGAGCCAGCCGATCTAAAAACTGCTCAGGAATTGGCCGAGAAAATAGAAAGGAATATGCAGTCTTCGGGAAAATCCAACATTCCAGGTTACACTAGGGGAAACACTTCATACAACAAAGAGAACGGAAAGGCCGTTGAATTAGAGGAAAAGGAAACCTCTAAAGACCCCATGGAAAAGATAATTAGCATGTTTGAAAAAGTGACGACTAGTCAGGACCAATTCATGACAAACCAATCTGTGCAATTGAATAAAATCCAAAACAAAATAGTCACACTGGAGAGAAATAGTGGACCTAGGAATTTTCAGCCAAAACAGAATCAAGTGTATCAAAAGAAGTTTCCTTAGCAAGAGCCTAGGATTCCAAACGAGTTAGACTCAACTAACCTGGTAGATGAAGTAATTCCATGGTGTAGACCTTGTGAGCAATTCCACCTAGAAAGCACTTGTTATGTTGCAAATCAAGTCATGGAACATGGGCTTCTCGAGGTCAGTAATGAGGAAACAAATTCAAGTGAGCCTGATCATATATACATGGTAGGCCAGGCCTAGCCTTTGTCACCATCTAAATAGTACAAGCCTGAGGATGAAACCATTGCAGAATCTTATAGTGAAAATTATGATGAAAACTGTAATATACATAATGGGAATCCTATGTGTTCTCCATATAATGATGACAGTCTAGAAGGTTTACTACCTTGTAACCTTTTCTCTAAAGAAGATGAGTATGAAAATGAGGAAAAGTATAGCTTGGAGCATGATACAAGTGACGAAGACTCCCTTATCCCTGACAAAGATATTGATGAGGAGTCCTGAACATTCATGGAAAATCGGGTCTATGACATGAATAAAGAGGAAAATAATGAACCAAAAACTTTTGATGGTTTTGTTGATTTTTCTATCTATGGCATATCTAAAGGAGAGAGCATGGACCATATGGCCTTGGAAAACTTTGATATCAAAAAGGAGCATGCAATTTATCCACATGATCAGTCTGAGCCATATATCAGTATTAGTAATGAAGACAAAGAAAACTTGATATCGGAACCTGATATCAGCAATGGGGAATCCATCACATCTAACATAGATGATGGTGATGACTATTGGGATTTTTGTGGATATCTTTTTAAGAATCCTATCTATGCTATATCCAGCAAGGGGAGTGTCTATTTAGAGATTTGTGGAAGTCCAATCTACTATAATTCCATAGAGGGAAGCATGAATCTGGAGACCTTGGAAAATCCTAGTATGGAAAAGCAACATTCAAAACTCTTATATGATCATTCAGAGTCATATCATGCAGAGACACACAAGGGTATCAGTAATGAAGACATGGAGAAGCAGTTTTGTGAAAAGACGGATGTGATGCAGTTATTAGAATATTAGTCTCAACTATCATCTTCACATATAGAGTTTTCTCATGACTTGGAGCTGCTTGGGGCTTATACAGTGAATTATCATCTGGTAAGCCTTGATGATCAGTATGATGGTGTAGTCAATCTACCTCATCATTCCAATTTGTACATCAACCCTATCCAGTCATGGATAGAAGCAGCCTGTGCAAGCACTTACCATTTTGGGAGGAAGTTTGACTACATTATTCATGCCTATGATTTCCCATCCATCCCGCCCCTTCTGGATCATCACGCAGGTTTGCATTTTCTGAATAAAGTATCCTTACTTTGGCTGGTAACCAAAGACAAGGAAATTTTTTTTTATGTTGATAAAATTCTTAGGTGGTTACATTGGATTTATGATTGCACTTAAACCATTTTATATCATGCTTAGAGTAGGAAAATAAGCTCCTTGAAAGAGAGCATTTACTTTCTGCATTTCTATTTTATACTTAGCTATAATAAAACTTTGCTTCTTTTATTTAGTTACATTTATTTTTGTTTAAATGAATCAGCTTAATGGTTCTTTTGGCTTTTTATAAAACTTGTGCTACTGAGGTTTTTCTTGTCAAGTTGAGATGCTTTTACAGGGTATATAAACTAGAGATTCTGGTGTTCTCATATCCTCCCCTTGCCTTAAATACTAGATCGAGCACACGTCCCACAGTTGGAGCCAGAATGTTACCACCTAAGTTGTACTTAGTGGTTTTTGATCAAGTGAGCCTGGTGAACCGAACAGGGTTAACTTGTTCGGAGTTCAGAGGACCTATGGAAGTACTTCTAGGAAGTTCTTGTTGTACTATATCACATGTTCATACCCCATGAGGGATTTGTAATAAATGTTCTAGCATGATAGTGTCTGTAAAAGACTTGGTCTCTTAGACTTTATTTGTCAATCCGATCAGCCTAGGGTGTTTTTTCCCTTGGTTATTATTGGTTGTTGAATAAACGACTGATAATTTCTGAGTTTTTCACTCCATACCTCCAAAGTTGGGGTGGCCAGCTTGGCATTTAGGCCTATTGAGGTTATTAGAGTCTATGTGTCAATGTATAAACATTCTAGACATCATTATCGAGGCATATGAACATGTCTAAGGCCCCCTAGGTGTTTTTCATTTTTTTAGTTTTTTCAGTGTTTTTTATTAAAATTTACTTTTTCCAAAACTTAGGCTATTTTTTAATAGTTTAATTGGAAAAATTGATTTTGTAATAAAAGTGGGCCAAATAATCAGTTTCAGTCATGTAGGTGCTCATTTTCAAGCTAAGAGCGCCATGTAAACCCATGGACCCACTTTTTCCTAGGTTTTGAGTGATCCTCCATCACTCAGGCCAGAAATCCCTAAAAATCAATTATTGATTATTTTAATTAATAAATTCATGAATAATGGAGCAAATCCAAAATCAATAAATCAGTGGATTCTCAGCCAATTTGATTGAAATCAGCCAGATCTGAAGCAGATTGACTGGATTTGACAAATCCTTGACTGAAGGAGGTGATCAAATCAGATCCAGAGTTGATCTTGAGCATCCTTTATGGGGAATTTCGCCCTCCCTCTCTCCTCAACACGTTTTGGCTCATCTGGATGAGTTTTGGGCCGATGTGTCAGTGTCTGGGTTGATGTGTCAGCCAGATCAGGCCCCCGGTTGACAAGTAGGCTCGGTTTAGTCTCAGTTCTGCATTGATGAACTCTCCATCCGTTGATTTCACTTGATTCCAAGAGGAATTGTGCCATCCCTGGGTTGGGGGGCCTATAAATTCTATATATCTTTCTTGAGGCTCCCTCTTCCAAGCTAGTTAGAGCTGGACTGAAGGGCTTGCCATTGTAATACTGTTGTAATCTTTCCATTATTGAAATAAAGAAGATTTGGAGGTTAAATGGTGTAATTCTCTCATATGTGTGGATTAAGCATTGTCTTACGGCTATTGATTTTTCCGGCTTCTCTCTCAATTTCTGCATCTAAACCCTTTCTGGCTTGAACGATTCAGCTGAATCAATAGGAGTATAGTTGGGCAAGTAAGGTTACCTGTTTTTCTTATATCTCATAGAATATATGTTAGAATATATTGATTATACATGTTTAATAAGTTTATTTGCATGTAATCCTTGTTTCTTTTTCATATATTTATCCAGATCTCATGAGGTTTCGTGCAGGATTGTGTGTTTAGCTTTCAGGTAGCAGGGATTGGACGAGCTGTGGATCTAGTTTGAATCCAATACACATCCAAAAAAATTTGAAGACATTGCCCCTCTGCATTCCACTAACAAGTTTCCTTTGCAAATCTGCTTCAACAACAAGCACCTTTCTTCCCCTTTCTCTCCTTTAAAATCTAAACTTTTCCTCAAATTGGTTACTTAAAAGGTTTCTTATTCCTCTGATCTATATCACTAAGAAAAATACACATATATATAATAATTAATATCCCTCCCAAATTCTAGATCTTAGTTTTGTTTTGCACCTAAAGTTCAATTTCAAGAAATCTAGCTAAAAGTACCTTATTTTCGCAAGCAATTTAGTGAAAATTCATAGCTTGCTGTTAAGGTAGTTTCATTTGCTGTTCGATAGGTTTAATATTCTGCAATATCAGTGCAATTTAATTGGCTGCACAAACATTAATCCAAGATCCCAAGGAAATATTGCTTTCCTTGGTTCCTTTTTCGTTGTTTTAGCTAGTTTAACCGAATTATTTTTGAGATCAAGTAGGCTGATCCAAAGGTACTCTTAAAGTGCATTTGGGAATATTTTATTCTATATTTCTCGCTGTCCTTTAGCAGTTCTGACAGAAATAAAGGGAAGCTTCTGTCCGAAGTGGTCTCAGGAGCGTTCAGATCCCCCCAGGGGTCTCCCTTTTCGCCAAAAAAATCTTAATTGTTTTGCAAAATTGTAAAAAACTTGGTTTCAGCCTGTATAAGGACCAACAAGTTATTATTTATCAGTTCTTTGATATTGTAACTGCTGTAATAAAATCATTTTTGGAATAGGTTCTTTCAAGCCCATTCCCCATCCCCCCTGGGGGGATTCGCGTCGGTGCCCTTTTCGTCGTTTTCTGCTTATTTCATTTTTACTAGAATCGATCTGATTTGAAGGGTAGTATACTTGATATTTTTATTAATTCCATACTCCATATCTCACATTTCAAAGTAATCATAATACTTACCCCACGATTTCCCGATTGACCCGAAAGGGGAAAGAGATTCGTGGTAGGATTAATTAAGAAATCTGATTTGTGTATCTTTTTTCTTTCTTCTACATTTTGTTTATAAGCAAATATAAAATTTACCCCTCCTCGATTCCCCGATTGATGTCCACTTGGATCAAAAGAGGTTCTTGGAGGATTTTCTTTTAAACAAGAACATCCAGTTTAAAACTTAGTAAAATCGACAACACTCCAATGCGTATGCTCTGCACTTGGCTGTAGTTCATCCTATCAGTCAATCTATATCAAAATCACTTGGGTGACTAGCATAATTAGGACTCACCCTCCCCAATTGACAAACCATCAGGTGAAAATCCAACACCTTGATCAAACCTCTACAATGGAAAAATACCCAAAGGAAGCGGGAACTTCCGAAAAGTGACCTCGGGGCGCCGATCTCTTTCACACCCTAATGGGTGCGTTACGAACAATAGCCCCAGAGATTCCATTTCATCCCACATATTCCTTGCGGGTAGCCTTGAAGGTTTTGGTTTGGGCATACTCCAAGTACTCTCGGGTATATCTGGAGTCCCCCCTTAGCCTCATTTAATCAATTCATACTTCAATTTTAACTTAAAACATACCAAGATGCAATCACAAAACACTCAGTCGAAGCACATGCAAGAACATTGATCTTATTGATTTGACTCCATTCTAAGGCACTGGTCATTTTTGCTTTATATATATATTGTGTATCAGCTGTGTGCTTTTGTGTGTTTATCTTCGCATCTTGTCATCTTTAATTGTCTATAGTTAAAATATTCAAACTCCTAAGTAACTGATTCAGTTTAACATCACCACACTAAGAAATCATCCTTAGTAACTTAATAGGGTCTACCCCCCTTGGCTTCGTTAGGAGTTGATCCTAAACGGAGGAGTGAAGAACAAGGTGACAGCCTTGACTCGAGACTTGCCCCCAAGGACACACCGAGTGGCTTGAATATTTTTTTCCACATGACCCAGGTGTGTGAAAAGGTGGCAACAACCAGGCACATTATAATTATGGACACCATGTACATATGCATTTTAATTAAAATGCGCACAACCAACTATGTCAATGAAACATTAAAAGAGATGGGGGAATGATTCCTAAGGATAAAGGGGGGGATGTTTAACTTTTGGGGCCATTGGGGAAAATCCATGTGTCAATAGGAGAACCCATCTAAACCAACTACCTTCCCTTGTCTTATTCACCAACCCAAATTAATTCCCCATGAGTTGGTTGGGTAGTTATTTCCCTTGGGGGGTGAATGCATGGGAAGATGTCATCTCTAGCTGGATTGTCAGTCCTTTGAACACATGCATGCCCCAAAGAGGCAGGTCACATTCAGCTCCTCATGTGGGTATAGAACGGATTGCACACTCATGCAGGAGGAAGCTTGGCCTCAGGTAGACATTCTCATTCTGCATTCTCCTTTCCCAATTTTTTTTATGTGTGTCTGAATTCCTTCACATTGCAAGGGGCCTTGATATTCATCTTACATAGGTTGGAAGATCGTTTTATCCTCTCCATGAATTTTGGGATTCTATGAGTCGTTTTGGCCATGTTAGGGCCATAAACGACTCTCAAAATTGACTGGAACAGTCTATGTTTTTTTTACCCATTTTCCATACCCGATTTTGGTCTCTGCAATGTTCTCCCTTCAGTCCCAGAGCTGTTATTGTTGTGTGTATATGGTTGTTGGTATTTGGAGTGTCTTTGGAGTGGAAATGGGGTCTAAGCTTACTTGAAAAACCTAGTGTGTGCAGGAGCCTCACAGACAGAGATAGAGGGTTGGCTTTCTTCTTTACACCCCTTGAATAGAACTGGAAGGGAAGGAATAGCCCGAGGGACTGTATAGCAGAGAAGGGGATGCTTCCTTATGTTGGGCGTGTAGATGTTTTAGAAGTCGAGCTAGTTCTAGTGCATGTGTCCATAGCTCTTTGACTAAGCTCACTAGCTTAGCAGTCAACCTTTGTAGCTCTTGTATATCCTTATAAACCCAACTTTTTTGGCTTGGATGAGCTTTATGTATCCTTGGCTACATGTGAGCCTGCTAGTGTTCCCCTTATTCCTTGTGGAAATAATGCCCAATTTGGGGGTGGAAGTGTTGCTAAGATATTGATGAGCACACTAGCCTATGGTCGGGTGGAACATTCTAGCGATGTAACTATTTACAGGACAAGCTTCTACTAAGATAAGTATCTATGTGTTTAAACCCTTGCAACTGTGTTTTGTTTCATAACTCAAATGAACATGTTAAATGCTGTGAATGAATGAATTTGCTTCCAATGTTTGATAATCATTTATGCGTCTGTGTTTGTTATTAGTTCAATGCATTTTTATATTGTGTTCATGGGGCTTAGTTGCCAATATTAGCTAGCAGTTATGTTAGTTGCGTCCTCTCTGCCGAGTAGAGGGGTGGGGATGTGATAGTGACAAACATGAAGCCACTAAATGTTGATTCTTTAGAAAGAGTAGATGTCACATTATACAGACATATTATTGGCTCACTGATGTATTTGAAAAATACAAGAGCAGATATTTGTTTTGTGGTGAACACCTTGAGTCAGTATATGGTGGAGGCCATAAATGTTCATCTAGTTGCAAAAAAAAATGTCAGGAGGTACCTGAAAGGTACATTGGAATATGGCCTCAGATATAGAGCCAATGGTGAGTTCAGATTGTGTGTCTATACTTATTCGGATTGGGTAGGAGGTGCTGAAGATAGAAAGAGGACTTCAGGATGTTGTTTGAGTTTGGGATCAGGTGTGATCTCATGTATTAGTGGAAAGAAAACAAGTGTTTCCCTCAGTACAACCAAAGCTGAGTACATTGTAGCATGTTCATCCTATACCGAAGCAGTATCAATCTACAAATTATTGGCAGGATTTCTCTATACTGAGATGGATGCAACTGAGATCTGTTGTGACAACCAAAGTTGCATCAAGTTAACAAAGAAACCAATGTTTCATGATAAGTCAAATCATATAGATTAAAGTATCATTACATTTGGGACATGGTGTGGAGTGTCGGGATATTATTAAACCCACTCATAACTTAGGATAAAATATTCAATCGTTGTTTGATTAAATTCCTACCCACTAGCTAGATAGTTGGCATCCACTTGCACCTAAATTCAACACTTGCCATCTATACCCAAGGAATGCTTTATTTATGATTTTGGATTGATCTTAACCACTTCATTGGCTCCCATAATTAGTAACTGTGCTTTCCTATAGATTCTTCCTTATTATGCTTGTATCTAGCTTTTATGTGGATAAAGCAAAGCCAGTTAACTAGGAAACTCACAGCTTTTGTTGACAACCCATCCTCCATTATTGTCTCTCCATATTCTAGGATTATCAACCCTTTCCTCTATGCATCATCACTTACTTATGCTATTTCTAATTCTTGAGTTTCTTTATAGATTAGGAAAGTGATTTATCCACCTATGGGGGTTTATCATAATTAGTAAGTATTATTTATGAGCTAGCATGAGTTGTCTTCCATCAACTCTATTTTCCTTTCTAAGGATGTATTATCTATGCAATAATATCAATTGTTATTTATTAATCATTCATTAATGTGTGTTCATTAATTCTTCTTCTTCTCTTCTTATGATAATTCTCTGCAATTCTCTGTGAGGTTAATTGTGTGCCTAGATCATTAGCTTGTTTATGAAATTCCCTATGCCATCAAGGCTTTATATTTTCTACATGGTATGAGATATGAGGATATCGAATCTCTACATGATATGAGATCTTTGAGATATCATTAATTAATCCTCCTTTTCATATTTGCAGGTTTATTTTGCAAGTACAACTTCAAATGGATTCAATAGTATCAGTTCCTCTTCTTGCTCCATTGATAGGCTATTTAGAATGGAAATTAAAGATCATTTCATCTCTAAAGAGACAAGGTATCTATGAGATATCTATTTGAGCTGGTGAAGAGTTTGATGAAGAGCCAAGTGACTGGATGAATAACTATGATAGAGCGTTTGGAGCTATATAAAGCTATTTATCCAAGAATGCACTACCTTATTGATTCTTTTGAATACCCAAAGGATCTTTGGACAACATTGGATAGTGTTTTGGGAAAGCACTATGAGGATTCTTCTAGCTATGTGGAGAGTGCCTCTAGCTCCTCAATGAATTCTCTCTCTCAATATTTCAGGGCCTCTATAGTATATGATGAAGTTTACCACGATGAATAAGTTTCTCATACAGTTTATGTTTCTACTACTCTTTTTTATTCGAATGCTTCCTCCTTCAATCAAGAAGAAAATATTGAAGAGCCATATTTTCTTTTGTCTCTTGAAGTTGAAGATCTTGATTCATATTCTTATGATGTTTTTGATGAAAAAATAAGTGACTAATGGCGATGATATTTCTATTGATGATTCACTCACACATTCATTGCATATGGATTCTGAGATCCATATGCCATACCTTTCACACCTTTTGCATACCACTCTCATTGATGGTGCATAACCCAATGACTTCCAGGATATTTGCTTCGCAAAATCTAGTCATTTTAGTGTATTTCTACTTACCATACTTGATCCCATGTAGTTTAACAACTCCTCCTTTGTTCTTGGAATTAATCCTCAGAGCCTCCTTGAACATTTTGAACATCTCCTTCCTTCCTGCTTTCATACTTCTACCACAGAGGATTCATTATCAGTGTATTCCCATGAGTCTATCGATATGCTTATATGTGTTTGTTTGGAATCCTTGGAAGCTATATCAACTGATGGAGCCCATGCATTTTCACTCTTTGATCCTATTCCTTCTCTATGATCCTACATGATCACTTGCACACATCCTCTCTATGTAAATGAATATGGAGACATTATACATTCGCTTGGATAGATACTTCACCTATGTGGAGCTGATTTCATATCTACTAGTTTGAATTTCAATTCATGTCATCATCTTGGAGCTGATTACAAGTATCAAGATCCTTCATTATTGATCTCACATCATTGGATATTAGTTGTTCTACATGGTTCTAGTATACATATTGCAGTTGTTTATGTTTTTTTATCCAGGTGAGCATATTTCTCTTCTTCCCAAGAAGAATATTCCTCTAGACATCAGCATTTTTTTTGGAGCAGCAATAACACCAGTAGTTCAACAATTTTGGTATTGCTTTTCATGTCCTTGATTGAGGGGCGATTTTCCCCTTGTGGTTTTTCCTCTTTCTTCATTTCTTTGGACAAGATAAATTGTAAAAGGGTGACCATAGCCTTGTTGATGGGACCTATATGCATCTATTTTTATTATTATTTCAGAGATATCATCATAAATTCATACTTAAATGGGGGTGTTGGGATATTATTAAACCCACTTATAACTTAGGATAAAATATTTAATCATTATTTGATTAAATTCATACCCACTAGCTAGATAGTTGGCATTCACTTCCACCTTAAAGTCAACACTTTCCATCTATACCCCATGAATTCTATATTTCAGATTCTGGGTTGATCTTAACCACTTTAATGAATCCTGAAATTTGTAACTACACTTTCCTACAGATTCTTCCTAATTCTATTTTTATCCAACTTTTCTATGGATAAGGTAAAGCTAGTTAACTAGGAAACTCGTATATTTTGTTGCCAACCCATTCTCCATTATTTTCTCTATGTATTCCATTATTAGCAAGTATTTCCTTCACTCATCATCACTCACTCATGCTATTTCTAATTCATGAGGTCCTTGATATATTAGGAAAATGATTTAGACACCTATGGGGGTTTATCATAATTAGTAAGTATGATTTATGAGCTAGCATGAGTTGTCTTGCATCAACTTTATTTTCCTTTATAAGGATGTACTACCTATGTAATAATATCAATTATCATTTATTTATCATTCATTAATGTGTATTCATTAATTATTCTTCTTCTCTCCTTATGATAATTCTCTACAATTCTCTATGAGGTTAATTGTGTGCCTAGATCCTTAGCTTGTTTATGAAATTCCTTATGCCATAAAGGCTTTATAATTTCTACATAGAGAGGTGTTTCGAAGCTCCAGTATGTTCCTACAGAGGAACAAGTTGCTGATGTGTTGACTAAGCCTTTGTCTGATGTAAAATTTGGACACTTTCAATACAATGTTGGTGTAGTCCAAAAGGACCTCCCTAGAAAGAGGGAGTGATGATAAGACTACGATTGAGGACGAGATGGAAGTGATGGAATTAAAGAAAAGGCTAGTGTGCCTGTAGATGTTTAGGAGATTCGACATTCACTCATGAACGATAGTATCCTCTTTTGAGGATGGTCTTGCATACATGAACACTCTCTCTTGTTGAGAGTGGTCCTATCCCTTACTGTTGATGTATTTGTAACTTCAGAATCTATTCACTTGTATATATTATGTATTGTACCCTGATGTTTATTCTGGGAAGTGTCTGTAATGTATTTGACTCATGTCATGCCCCGATGTTCCTATCGGGAGATTCAATAATGTAAACAAGTCATGTAAAGTCATTTTGGGAAACCCTCCTATTGATCAAGGGTTAAAGTCCCCACAGTTGTGGGGCACTAGGGTTATTAGACTCTCCTAGAGAAGTTGGCCCTATGTGAGTTAATGTAAGTTACGTCATTAGTACCACAGTTGTGGTTACTCAAGCCTACATAACTGAGTTAGGATTAATCGAGCATACATAACAGAGTTAAAGGTTATGTGAACGAAAAAATATAAATAGACTCATGAGACTCTCTATTTATTATACACACACTCACTCACTTGGGTGCATGAGTGAGGGATAAGAAGTTGGGATCAGAGAAAGAGACTACTGTTGTTTGGAGATCATCTTATTATTTTTGGGTTTTAATTTTGGTGCTAATTCTATCTCTAAGGAAGTTGTGGGGATTTCTCCTTTATGGTTTCCCCAAGTAAAATATTTGTGTCTACTGTCTCTTGTGTTTGATTGATGTGTTTGTTATTCTCTTGTTTAAACATCCTAAGATAATGCTAGCTTGAATGATAAAAATATAACATGGTATGAGAGATAACCTGAGAAGAAGACATTGTGTAGCTGTAGAAGCTAGGGCTTCTTAATGTTTGGTTCTGTTTCCACAATCCATTAGCAAAAGTATGCTAGGCTGACTCTCCATTGAAGGATGCATATTTCTATTGAAGTGGAATTCAATTCCGAACATTTTCAGTTTTTGGTCTGGGAAATTAAGGATTCTTACAGAAGAGGAATTTTTGAGTGAGCTCGGCATAGGATTGCTTGCCTCATCAAAATCGAATTTTAGAGACCTCGTTCGATATTTTTGGTTGGGTGAAACTCTAGGAAATTCAAACCCTAGTTTGACCCCGGGCTGGAAAAACCCTAAATACTAAAACTGATAAGTTTTGGTACATTCGCTATATCTCGAGATTGAAGAATTCTTAGGGGTCGAAACTTTTAGAAGTAGAATATAAAATCCTGATGTACACTGTATCCAAGTTTCAACCTTATATTCACTATATTCTAGGCTATATGATTCCTCCAAGTTAGGGTTCCAGCCTCTCCCAAGATTCATCCCCAAACAAGACACCTAGGGATAATCTCTATATCTCAGGCTATGAAGGTCCAAATCAAATTTCTGAAGATGTTATAGAAAGGGAACGAAATTTACTTTCTGTGGACAAAGTTTCAGATCTACAAGATGAAACAGTGACAAATGGTAGTCCGCACAACGTCACTATTATCAACAGTCTTGAAACAGGTCACCTTGGTAAAATGCTCATAATTCCCAATAGGTGAAACCAATTCTGATGAAACCTATGGTTTTGGAATATGGACAGGTGAGGATACCTTATTGAAAAGTTTCAGACATATAGGAGCAATAATTTCAGATATACTGTAGAAACAGTATTAGGTATTTCTGCAGAAGAAATTGGAAAACTAGGGCTTCCTGTTTTGGGAGCTTCTCTCCACTATTTTCAGAAAGGAGTACATTGGACAACTCACCTTGAAGAGGTCTATCTTTCTATCCAATCAGATCTGAAATATTCCAAACTTTTAAAATTAGGGTTTCTCTAACAAACCCTAGACCAACCAGCTTTGGAACTAGGATAGACACCTCAAATCGGTAAGATCTAATCCTTTGCTATTCTCATTTGAGGTTCTCATTCCAAAGTGATCTATCACATTAGATTGATGATAAGCTTGGTGAAGTTGAAAACTTCCAAGCATGGAAGTATATTATCTCTCTAAAGAAAATGAATTGGACACCTACATAAGTAGAGAGGTTCCAATTCCGGAGGGAGATGAGGCTAAAATCCTTACACCAGAAGAACTTGGTCAAGGCCGAGAAGATCATTGCTGATTTAATCATGGATCACCTTATACCACAAGTTTCTTCCCTAAAGACACCAAAAGCGATGTTTGATTCCTTGACCAAGCTATTTGAAGGGAAGAACATAGATCAGAATATGACTTTGAGAAAATAGTTGAAGAATGTGAAGATCCAGAATGCAGAGACCATATAGTCATACTTTACGAGGGTCTCTCAAATCAAAGAACAACTTGTAGCAGTAGAAGAAGAAGTGGAGAATGAAGAAGTGGTGAGAACCACCTTGAATGGCCTCCGAGGATCATGGGATTCATTCGTGTGAGGAATGTGTGTCGGAAGGAAGTGATTACTTTCAGCAGACTTTGGGAAGAAGAAGAAGCTCGACTCATAATAAGAGAAGAGAAGATGGGAGCAAATGAAGATCAAGCTCTCGCCATCAAAGAAGATCCCTCAAGCGATGAGGAATACGAAAGAATAAACTCTTGAAGAAACTCTTATCCATCTTATCATTTGGATAATAAATGATGAATGAAGAAGATGATGAAGCTGAAGGCTCAAGAAGGAGTATACCCATGAAACAAATAAAGATAAGTATTCAATTGTCATTTCATGATATTGCTTTGTTATGCATTTGTTTATATTCAGTTGATGTATTATGCATGATAGAATACTACTAATATGCATGTGATGGGTAAGTAGCTCATGGTGCTATACAAATCTCCATTGCTACTTATCAAGAATGAAACCTCTTTGCTGACATATTGGATTAGTGCACAATATCAATGTTGTCCTAGTAGAGATGAAAGGCATCTAGAAATGTTTCTATGAGATATGGATGAATGTTGTAATGGCTATTATAGTTGCATGATCATATATTTATGCATAAGAATTTTCCATTATGAATATGCCTTATGAATTTTTTCTAACCATACAACTAATGCATTTGACTTGTAGGAAAGATCGCGTACAATCACCTACAAGAAAAGAAGGACGAGTCTTGTTTTGAAGAACAAGTGACAACAGTTTAAGATTCGCTCTAATAATCCAAAATGAAGAATGATGTCTAGGATGCAGTATTGAGACCTGAAGGGAAGTTCATAGTTCCATCATGCAGTAGATGGAAACATCGTGGGATATAAGGCAAGATTTGTAGCATGAGGCTTCTCATGAAAAGAAGGCATAGACTATGAAGAGACATTTGCATCCAGTGGGAGTTGAGGCACATGACAGGTAGACTCATGTGTGCAAATTAAGGAAGACCTTCTATGAGCTTAGAAGACACCCATGGGATAGTACATACATGAGGAGCTTGAAGAGGATGACAAGCTCACAAATGGGTGCGAGAAGAACGTTTTCAAGATACAGGATCTTGGTATCTAGTCACCCTAGATGGATACATAGAATATTAGTAGCAGAGGGAGCTACTTGTCACTCCGGTACATAATGTTTCAAGAATAGAGTATGAAAGATAGAGGGAGAATGATGCTCCACTTCAGAGGGAGTGACTACAGAAGATACTAAGGTTCAACATGGTACAACAAGATGGACAACTTACTGATGATTCTAGGATTCACTGAGAGTAAAGCGGATTCCAACCTTTTATTCAAGGTTGAAGGTGGAAGACCAGTGATGCTCTTGTTATATGTTGATGACTTGTTCCTGACAGAAAAGAGGAACTCACTGAATTTGCAAGAAGAAGACTTGCTTCCAGGTTTGAGATGAAGGACTTGGATATGATGCACTATTTTCTAGGCATGGAGGTGTGGCAGAATGTAGATGGAATCTCCCTGGACAAGGGAAGTATGCAGTAGAGATCCTAAAGAGGTTCAGGATGATGGACCGTAAGGCCATGACCACACCTATGGCATCGAACCTGAAGCTATTGAGCGATGCTTCATCAGAGTTGGTTGATGCTACAATGTATCGTCAAATGATTGGGTCGTTGATGTACCTAACGAATACAGGAGAAGATATTTACTTTTCTATGAACACCTTGAGCCAGTTCTTAATAGATTTGAGACATGTTCACTTGATTACTGCAAAGCATATTCTGAGGTACCTAAGGGGTACAGTTGATTATGGGCTCAAGTATGAGGTGAATCAGAATATTATCCTAGAGGGTTATGTTGATTCAGATTGGGTAGGAAGTGCCATCGATAGAAAGAGCACCTCAGGGTGTTGCTTCGGTATGGGATTAGGTGTGATCTCTTAGTTTAGAAGGAAACAGTCTTGCATGGAACTAAGTATAGCTAAAGCAGAGTATGTCACAGCCTGTTCAACTAGTTGTGAGGCAGTATGGCTGAGGAAGCTACTGTCTGATTTATTTGATCTCCAGTTGGATGCTACTTGTATATATTGCAACAACTAGAGTTGTGTGAAGTTGTTAGAGAACTCAGTGTTCCATGACAAGTCGAAGCATATCGAGATCAAATATCACTATATCCGAGGGATATGGTATAGAGAGGAACAATGAAGCTCCAGTATTTTGCGATGGACGAATAGATAGCTGATGTGAACTAAGCCATTGGCCAGAGTGAAGTTTGAGTTCTTCAGGGAGAACCTTGGTGTTCTCCATATCGAGGTTCCCTCCAAGGGGAAGTGATGAGTCCGTGAGCCATTCTGACATGGTGAGAGGATTGGTTCCTTCCATGGTAAGATGTAAGGGCTGATCCATTCTATCATGGTGAGAGGATTGGTTCCTTCCATGTCGGATATGAGTGCTGAGCCATTCTGAGGTGACTATGGGATGTGTTGTCACATGATCAGATATAAGCACTGAATGCCATTCTCTAGGAGAATGTAGGCACCTGGTTAGTTACGAGGGATACTCAGCTTAGAGCTAAGGGTCATTTTGATGTGACTATGGGATGTGTTCTCACATGATCAAATGTAAGGGTAGATCTGTTCTGATGTGACTATGGGATGTGTTCCCACATGATTAGATGTAAGGGAAGAGCCATTCTGACATAAGGGTAGGCCCTTCCATGGTCAGCTATAAGGTCGGATCCATTTTGACATGGGGGCAGGCTGGGCCCTCCCATGGTCAGATGTAAGGGCAGAGCCATTCTAACATGGGGGCAAGCGGGTCCCTCCCATGGTCAAATGTAAGGGTAGATCCATTCTGAAACGGGGACATGATGGGCCCTCCCATGGTCAAATGTAAGGGGGTAGGCTAGGCCATCCCATGGTCAGATGTAAGGGGGTAGGCTTGGCCATACCATGGTCAGATGTAAGAGAAGGGCCATTCTAACATGGAGGAAGACTGGGCCCTCCCATGGTTAGATGTAAGGGCTGGGCCATTCTGACATGATGGTGGATGTGTTCCTCTCATGGTCATATGTGAGTGCTGGGCGTGCCATTCTGACATGGGGGTAGGATGGGCCCTCCCATGGTAAGATATAAGTGTTGGATAGGCCTTTTTGACTGGGTCAAATATAAGTGCTGAAGAAGATGAAGACCTACTTGGAGGCTAGGCCTAAAACTAGCATGAGAATGGTATGGCTTTGTAGAACTTCCTGTGAGTAGAAGAATCAAGAGATAGCACCAGTGATGATAACCCAATGATGATCCAGATCCAGTGATAATGATCCAGCAGTGATGATCCAGATCGACTGATAATCCAAATCTAGTGATGATGATCTAGATCGAGGTGATGGTCCAGATCCAATGATGATGATCCAAATCTAGTGATGATGATCTAGATTGAGTGATGATGATCTAGTAGTGATGATCTAGATCCAGTGATGATCTAGATCCAGTGATGATGATCTAGATCGAGTGATGGTCCAGATCCAGTGATGATGATCCATATCCAGTGATGATCTAGATCCAGTGATGATTATCTAGATCAAGTGATGGTCCAGATCTAGTGATGATGATCCAAATTGAGTGATGATCCAGATCCTGATGAAGATGACTTAAAGATGAAGATGATGAGAACTCAATGATGATCCAGATGATGTAGAGAAGAAGACTTGTGCTGATAAATTGTGTCGAGAGAATACCTTCCTAGTTAAGAGGGAGTGTTGATGTATTTGTAACTTCAGAATGTATTCAATTGTATATATTATGTATTGTACCCCGATGTTTATTCCATGAAGTGTCTGTAATGTATTTGAGTCATGTCATGCTCCAATGTTCCTATCGGAAGATTAAATACTATAAACAAGTCATGTAAAGTCATTGTGGGTAACCCTCCTATTGATCAAGGGTTAAATTCCCCACAGTTGTGGGGTAATAGGGTTATTAGACTCTCCTAGAGAAGTTGTCCCTAGGTGATTTAATGTAAGTAGGGTCATTAGTACCCCAGTTGTGGTTACTCGATCCTACATAACTGAGTTAGGATTACTAGAGCCTACATAACAGAGTTAAAAGTTATGTGAACAAAAGAATATAAATAGAGAGTGAGACTCTCTATTTATTATACACACACACTCACTCACTGGGGCACATGAGTGAGGGAGAAGAAGTTGGGATTAGAGAAAGAGACTACTACTGTTGGGAGATCATCTTACTATTTTTGGGTTTTACTTTTGGTGTTGATTCTATCTCTGAGGAAGTTGCGGGGTTTTCTCCTTTATGGTTTCCTCGAGGAAAATATTTGTGTCTATTGTATCTTTTGTTTGATTGTTGTGTTTGATATTATCTCAGTTAAAGATCTTAAGATAATGCTAGCTTGAATAATAAAAATCTAACACTTACTAGTTTAGGAGTGTCTTGTAGATGATAGTTATACTCTCTTCTACAGAGTGATCTTAAATTCACTTGTGGGATTGTCTTGCGGAAAAGAAATATTTGTCTTGCTGAGATTGGTATTTTCCCTTACTAGTTGATGACGGTGCTACAGAAGATAGTACTCGCTTATGGAGAGTGGTCCTACATTCACTTGTAGGATGGTCCCATAGAAAAGAACACTCACTTAAGAGTGGTCCTAGCACTAACAGGATGAGGATGGTCTATGATTATAGTAATCTCATATGTTGAGTGCTATTGCATTTAGTTGCATATGAGATCTGCATTTAGTTGCGGATGAGATCTACATTTAGCTGCAGACAACGGCATCTTCTCTGAGGATGGTCTCGTTGACAAGAAAACTCTCTTATTGAGAGTGGTCCTAGAACTGATAAGCTGAGGATGATACTATGGACCATAGTACTCTCATATACTAAGTGTCCCTACATTTAGTTGCAGATGAGATCTACATTTAGTTGTATACAATGGTCTCCTCTCTAAGGATGGTCCCATGGAAAAGAACACTCTCTTGTTGAGAGTATTCCTAACACTAACAGGTTGAGGATGGTCCTACAGGCGATAGTACTCTCTTATGGAGGGTGGTCCTGCATTCACTTGCAGATAATTTCCTCCATTCAGTTGCAGATGATGATGTTCCAACATTTAATTATGTTGTGGGTGATTTAGCTTAGTTTTTATGTACTGATAGTGTAGGCAATGCTCGATACGATGGAAGAGATGATGATGCTCGATATGATTCCAGAGATGATGATGCTCAAGATGACTCTAGAGATGACGATGCTCGAGATGATTCCAAATATTATGATTCCTGATATGATGCTAGAGGTGATGATGTTTGAGATGATACTAGATTATAGTGATTTCCATGATGATGATGATGTTGATGTAATTGTGAAAACTCCCTATAAAATATAGATTCACCAGTTAGTTTTACAAATGTGTTGTTCTATTTTAGAATACCTTCATTGTTAAGAGGGATTTTTAAAGAAATGTAACTGCAGAATATATTCTAGTTTGTATTATTATGGTTATTACCACTTTCGAAGATGTTTTTCCTCCTATTATGGATTTCATTAATGTATTTGGTCATGTAAAGTATTGAGGTAAACCTTAGTTGTAATTCGGGTGAGTAGTTGTTAACACCCAAAAAGTGTTCACTACCTCATCTACCCCATTACATGGCTCATTTGTCCATTTTCCTACCATATTTCCCTTAAGAACCCATAAAACCATCTAAAAAGCCTTCAAAAGGCTTAAAATGCCAAAACTGTAGCTAGGGTTTTACCCCTAGCTTGTGCGAATGAGCACCTACTAAGTAAAATGGATTCCTTAGTAGCAGTTCAGTAAAATGTGAATTAAAAGCTATAACAGAAATAAAAACTAAATCTAAACATGTGCATGAGACAAAAAACAAAATATAAAGAATGGTTTTTTATTGATGATACCTCCAATGTGAAGGTTGGTGAAGCCCTTTGCGCTGGTCCGAGTAGGTGGCTCCGAGCTTCAAGCTGCTCCTTCTCTTTCTCCAATGGTGGAAATGGGCCAAAAGGGGCTCTCAATGGTGAAAGTAGCTCAAGGGTGAGCTAGGGTTTCAAGAGCAATTTTGGCAGAGTCAGGATACTTGTGATTGTGGATATGAAATAATGGGTCTCCATCGCTTATTTATAGTTTTTTAGTGGTGGAGTGCTGGCCCATGGTTTTTGGAAACCATATGGTTTAGGGCAGCTTTTTAGGGTTTTTTCCTCTTTTCCTCTTTTTTCCTCATTATTTTATATTTTTTCTTCCCTTTTTGGGGATTTTGCTTTTTTAGAGGAATTTTGGATATTTTTGGAGGAAAAAGGGGTTTTTTGGCCTTTTGGATGC
>LPNX010039660.1:0-11738 GCA_001517045.1 Pseudotsuga menziesii | reverse complement strand
CTCTTCGGAAGAGGAAGAGACCGGGGGGTGGATTTCCTCAATGGTGAGTGGTGCCGTCTCAAGATCCAGATTGTTCATCTCAAAGAGAGCTGCTCTATACTCAGGGAGATCAGGACAATGATGTGAGTAATGCCCGTAAACATCGCATAGGGCACAGGATTGGTTAGTGCGCAGGGATTTGTCGCGAGGCTTAGGGGTTGAATCTAGATGGACAATCGGGATAGAGGGGTCATCGTCAAGCATTTGCATGTACTCCTGTAATGCCAGTAACTGAGGACATAGGTGAGTCGCATGGCCCAACTCATCGCACAGTGCGCATTTGGGAGGAGCATGAAACACAGGGGGGTTTTTGACTGTTTTAGGAGGTGGGACAGCAATGTAAGGTTGGGGGCCTCTGCCTCCAGTGGGTTTGGTAAGAGGGGGGGGGGGTTCGTGGAGGACGACGGGGTAGCGATACCGGGAGGTGGTTGACTAGTAGTGACAATGGGTTGCACCAGTTGTAGGATGACATTTGGTGTCGGTGGGGGAATGGGAGGCGAAAGATACCAAACGGGTAATCCTAATGTAAACCTCGGGAGGCTGAGGGTAGCCCTGACTGGGGCGCTAACTACTCCTGAGGGAGGGAAGAGGAAAGGAATGGTATGGATGGGTGTAGCACCAATTTGAATAGGGACTAAAGGGGGTTTAGGTAACAAGGGTGGTTGATTAGTAGGAGTTTGCATGGTATGGGACAGGGTACATAGGTTAGACACGTCAGTGTCGGGCGACGGGGGTGGAATAGATTGGAAGGTCGAGGTCATTTGCGTGTTTGAGTAAACTCTGGGCCCCATAGAGGAAACAAATGAGGTGGTGGCACCCGAAACAGGTTATTCAATCATGGGGAGGACATTTTCAGGTGCCGCGGGGGCATTGGGATCATGGTAGGTGAGTTGGTCAACCTTGACCACGCGTCCCTCATGGGGGAACATCATGGTACAGAAAACGGTAGAAGCAACCGCCCGCATGGCATAAATGTAATTGTGGCCAAGTAAAAGGTTATAATCATGAGGTGCGTTAATAACCTTGATGTTTATGAGGACGGTTTTGCCCGCCAGCTGGACGGGGACGTTAGCTAATAGGCCTTGTGGTTGAGCCGAACGGCCGTCGTAGGCTCGCAACGCAGTAGAGGACTGCTGGAAAGTGGGGGATCCCATTTTCTGCTAGATGGAGGTGGGAATGACACATGTGGAGGCACCTTCATTGATAATGCATCGATGGATGACAAAATTCCAAATGGAAACAGAAACTTGGAATGCTAATGTGGAAGGCAGGCGGGGTTCGAATTGGGCCAAATCGAATGCCATTAAACTCGAATCATTTGGATCGATAGCCCCAATGGCTGAGAGTAAATTCTTGCACTGCGAAGGGAAGTTTTTTAAGAATTCTAACACAAACATGGCTGCGGGGGATTGGGCTAAGTCCTCGAAAATGTTGTAGTTTGACGCAGCCCGCGCGTTGGGGTTATTGTTGATACAGCGAAGTAGGAAACAAGGTTCTTTGGGAGCACCATCGAGTGGAGGTGGAGGTATGCGTAACACCTGATTAGTGGGATGAGCGTTAGTGGGTTTATCGGTGGGAGGGGCTTTAGGGGTGGAGCCATATTGGTTCCGCCGAGTCTGGAGGTTGACCTCATCAGAGGACATCATCAACAAGTGGTGGGTACCTGAGTCAAACATGGGTTGATCAGGAGCAGCATAAGTGATTTGTTGCTGGTTTGGCGCATTGGCTTGAGGGGTAGCCAACGGTTCATTGTTTACTACGCCTTGGTTTGGTAAGGGGTTTGGCAGCACCAAAGGTGGCTGCTGAGGTTGTGGGGGGTTGGGTTGTGCTTGAGGAGCCGCATGCCCTTGGCGTTGTGCATCAGCAGCCCAAAGTTTCCGAACTCGCTCCATGTGTGGACAAAAATGTGTGTAGTGGCCATAGACCCCGCAAATAGAACAAGGATGGTTTGTTCGCAAATTGGGGTTTTTAGCCTGCTTGGGAAGGCGATCAGGGTTTTGGTTAGCAGGGGCTGCGTTATTATTAGCGGGGGGATTAGGGGGTTAACCAGCTTGGTCGGCTGGTTGGTTGTTCCCACGATTTCGGCCTCTGCCGTGGTTTTGTTGGCCCTGGTTGCGTTGGTTGTTCTAGTTTTGCGGCAGGTTTTGTTGGGCGTAAACTTGCCCTTGGGTAGTAGGTGGGTTCTGAGGTTGCGCAGGTGCTGGAGCAGGCTGCGGGGGATGATATGCAGGTGGAGGCAGCATAGGTGCAGCAACTTGAGGGGGTTGCTGATAGGGCTGTGGAGCAGGTTGTGGGTTTGTCACAGGGGCTGCCTGTGGCGAGTAATAAGCGGGTTGGGCTTGTGAAGCCACAAGAGCTGGTGCAGCCTGCTGGTGGTAGTAAGGCTGAGGTGTGACTGGGGGGGTGTAAGCAGGAGTCGCATGGCCAAAACACTGAGGTGGACATGAGGGTCCATGGGTATGGTGGTGATGTGTCATGGGAGCATACGAGTTGGTGGCTCCAGGCTGTGAGGTAACCTGCGAGAGGTCAGGACTAGGGGTAGGACGTGCTATGGAAAATGGTTGAGGATGCGAAGAGACATGGCCAATTATGCCGTCAGCAGCGTGGGATGCCCCTGGCGCATTGTGCGGGGAGGAATCGCCGCGAGGGGCGTCAGGTATAATGGTATAAAGATAACCCGACTGGGCGTAAATGAGGTCGAATTGCTGGGCCTTAAGGATGGCCTCTTCTTCAGACTGGGGTCTTTCAGATGCCACATGCTTCGCAATGATAGGAAGAAGGGATTTGAGGAACCAATCGAGGAAGATCCGGTCGTCTAATTTGATCTTGCATAAGCTACAGCGTCAATGCCACTCATGAATGTGGTCCGTGATGTGGGTAGCCGTGGTTTGTCTGCATGATAGGAGGATCTCAACGCCTGCATCATAGCGGACAGGTAACTGGAAGAACTGCAGGAAAGTTGAGGCAAGGAAAGTAAAGGTGGCATGGGTTCCATGGGGTTGCTCGATATACCACTTGGCAGTAGAGCCAGTAAAGGTGCATTGTAATAGACGGAGGCAAATGGAGTCATCCACTATGGAGTTGGAGGAACACCATAGATGGAAAGACATAATGTGGTTTTGTGGGTCCTCACCTGCCTTGCCCTTGAACTTAGGGATGTCAGAGGGGAGCTTGGTGGGCATGTGAGGCCACGCTGGGTCGTGTCTGATAGGGTCGTTGGTCAATCTGGCTAGGTCAGGTAGGTTGAGGTTAGCCATGAATGGAAAACTAGAAGAAGGATGTGACACGGTGGTGGGTTGGGCCAAGTTGGGGCCAATGCCCCCAAGTGGAGGGGTAATGTGAGGGAGGTTTCCCCCAAGTGGGGGAACTAAGGTGGTATAGGATGGTCCTACACCACCATGGGTAGTATGAGTCACTGATGGAGTGGGGATGGGTATTCTTGCTGTGGGAATAGGTGCCGTGAGGGGAACAGTAGACGGGGGCCCTGTGGAGGGCATACCCAAAGTCGGTGTGGCAACTGGTGTAGTGGTGGATGTGCCACCAATGGTTTCGACCAAGATGGGAGTGGGAGTCACGCCAGCCATGGGGCTAGTAGGGACAGTGTAAATGGGGTTCTCGAAATCTTGCTCAGAATCAGAGGTAAAATAAGGGGCGTCAGGATCTAGTGACAGAGTCCTATGCCGTTGACGAGTGGAGTCAAGTGACAAGGCTCGAGATCTATGATGAGTGGTATCAAGTGAGGATGATCTGTGTCGATGACGGGTGGTGTCAAGTGAACCGTGCTATGGGGGTTCACCTTTGAGGCACCGAGAATGTCTCGGGAACTCAATGGTGACAAATGGTGTCAAATATCTGTGGGTTGAGGTGAGTAAAAAACAGCTCAAAAACCCTAATGCAACTGAGTGTGCAGAAGGAGAGCTCAAAAAATAGGGCACTCAGGCCAACAACCAACTCAAAATACCCACTGTAACAGCGTGCTACAATAGGCAGAGTGTCAACAGAAATGGTCAGAATACCAACAAGCAGCAGGTTGCCTACAAATAAAAAACGGTGGACTCGCTAGACCAAAAGGAGGTAAGGGAGCATGCAAACACCTAACTAAAAGTATTCTGAATCAACTAGACATATCCTCTGCAAGGTGATGAAATCCAAGTCAGACAATATGAATAGGAAATCCAAGTGGATGAGATATCCCCCTACTGGGAGGGACACTGGGAAGTCAATCCTAGAAGAATGGCAACTAAGATACCCCATTCATGACACGTCTAGAAAGGTAAATATGCCGCTTGGTCCTTTTACCGCAATACCCCTATACAGGGATATCCCGAGAACTGCGAAAGGTAGCCCTTCAGTTACTGAATGGAGTTCGGTATTCCACTTAGGCCTTCGGAACCAATCTCACGACTTCAACCCTCCTAAGGGAGAGGCCTTTCGGTAAACTGGTTGTGACCATGCCAAAAAATACTAGGGGATTTTGGTTCCCTAATTGGACAACAGCTATGTCTCAAGTGTAAGTAACCGAGGGGTGTTATTGGAAGCCTATCCCCCCGATCCTACCTAACTACAAAGATTCTTTTATGTTCCCCAAGTGGGGTTAGAATGTTGGTTGAGTTAAGTAGTTTTTAAGTCTCACTTGAATTAGGTGACAGAGTGTGTGCTCGTGAGGTGATGAACTAACAGTAATATTGAACTAACAGTAATATTGAATTCAAAATTTAAACATGCAAAATTTTCTGAAATAAGAATGCTGAAATTTTAAAAACAATGCTGTAAAAAGGTAACAGAAATAATGGTGCAGAAAAGGCTGTAGGGAAGTAGGGCTGCAGGAAGAACAGATGTCTGTGCAGATGTAGAAAATATTGCAATAGAAAGAAGACCATGGGTTTGTGGCGAAAACATGCGGGCGGGCCGCGGGTTTGAGGTGAAAACAGGCGGGCGGACTGCGGGTTTGAGGCGAAAATAGGTGGGCGGACCGCGGTTTTGAGGCGAAAACAAGCGGGCGGGCCGCGGGTTTGAGGCGAAAACAAGCGGGTGGACCGTGGGTTTGAGGGAAAAATATGCAGTCGGGTCACGGGAAAGGGGCAGACAGGCGTGGTCGGGTCGCAGATAAGGGGGGCTGAAAGGCACGGCCGGGACGCCGGAAAATGGCCAACAGGTGTGGTCGGACCGCAGAAAACAGGCTAATTAGCCATGTCCGGATCGCAGGTAACAGACTTGAATCTGCCGGTAGGGCATGGGAAAAATTCTGAGAGCTGCGGTCTGGTTGCAGGTAAAGGCCTGAAACACGCGGTCGGGCCACAACTGCGGAAGGAAAAAATGCGGTTTATGGCGGCCGAAAGCGACAGCCGAAAGGAAAAAACAAAAACTATTGCAGAAAATAAACCAGCAGAGTCACCAAAACTGTAGCTAGGGTTTTACCCCTAGCTTGTGCGAATGAGCACCTACTAAGGAAAATGGATTCCTTAGTAGCAGTTCAGTAAAATGTGAATTAAAAGCTATAACAGAAATAAAAACTAAATCTAGACATGTGCATGAGACAAACAACAAAATATAAAGAATGGTTTTTTATTGATAATACCTCCAATGTGAAGGTTGGTGAAGCCCTTTGCGCTGGTCCGAGTAGGTGGCTCCAAGCTTCAAGCTGCTCCTTCTCTTTCTCCAATGGTGGAAATGGGCCAAAAGGGGCTCTCAATGGTGAAAGTAGCTCAAGGGTAAGCTAGGGTTTCAAGAGCAATTTTGGCAGAGTTAGGATACTTGTGATTGTGGATATGAAATAATGGGTCTCCATCACTTATTTATAGTTTTTTAGTGGTGGAGTGCTGGCCCATGGTTTTTGGAAACCATATGGTTTAGGGCAGCTTTTTAGGGTTTTTTCCTCTTTTCCTCTTTTTTCCTCATTATTTTATATTTTTTCTTCCCTTTTTGGGGATTTTGCTTTTTTAGAGGAATTTTGGATATTTTTGGAGGAAAAAGGGGTTTTTTGGCCTTTTGGAGGCATTTTAAATGGTTTTATGGGTTCTTAAGGGAAATATGGTAGGAAAATGGACAAATGAGCCATGTAATGGGGTAGATGAGGTAGTGAACACTTTTTGGGTAAAACCCACTAAAGTATTATTAAAATGTATTTTTGAGTCTTCCAAGGCAAGTCACCCCTGACAACAAGGAGAAGTCATCCTAGTTGGGTTATTAGGCGTCTCAGCCGATCTGCATAAATAGGAGAGGTGCCTCCCTCATTTGTAAAAGTATAAATCTCAAGCATTTGCACTAGAGAGAGAAGAGACAATCCTTCTGGAGGAGAGGAAGCGGTCTATTCTTGTTATTGGGTCTTACACTATACTTGGGTTAAGTCTATATAAAGGAATTTTTCATGGGTTTTCTTCCCCAAGATGGTTTCTTGGGATAAATATTTTCATTCTCTTTTTTTCTTCTATGCTTTTTATTCTTTCAGAGATAATTTATTTTGGTCTAAAAAAATTTAAAATATTAGTAAATCATGGAGCATGAGTTGGCCACAAAAGATAGAAGTTTCCTATTTGACTAGCTTTACCTTATCCACTAAAAAGCAGGAGAAAAGCAGTTTAAAGGAATAAATGGTAGGAAAGTGCGGTTACTAATAAGGGAATTCAATAAAGTTGGAAGAATCTATCCAGAGTTAGTATAAGGCACTGATGGATGTAAATATGGAAAGTATTGGGCAAGTGTTGTAAGTGGAGGCCAACGACCTAGTCCGGAACCTAAGAATTTAATTGGAAATGGTTAATTATTATATCCTAAGTATGGAGTGGTTTTATAAAACTCTAACACCCCCATTCAAGTCTTACTTTATGGTGGAATATCTAAATATTATCATAAATATAGAGATATATAGGGCCCAACAACAAGGCTATGCTCACCCTTTACAATCGTTTTGTCCAAAGAACTAAGGAAAGAGGAAAAATCACATGGGGGAAATCCTCCCTCAAAAAGGACATGGAACTGAAATTAACAACATGTATTTACTCTGGATTTTTCTTCACTTGGATGAGCAAAATGAACTGATTCTTGTTGAATAACTTGATGAAGCAGTTGTGAACTATATGATCATGCACTAGAGTATCAATGTAGAATATACAAAAAATATTTTTGGAAGCTTATTGTAGCTCATCATCTAACGATGAAGGAGAATTATTTGAATGCTTATTGCTGAGAAAATACTCTCATCTAAAAACATAATCAACAAATTAAAATATGTCTATGCAGAGTCCTTCCCAAAGAGTAAAAAATTCAATACAATCATTTCCTTGTATAGCTGCAAAATGGTGACTTGGACCATGTATATTCCTTACAAAATGATGTATCACCTTTCAAATTATGAAATGAGGCTTGAATACTCTAAAATACCATAATTATTAACATATGGAGAAGAAAAAACTTGAGGTATAGTTTATCCATGAGTATAGAGGGCCATAGTACGAAAATTATTATTGACAAGGGGTTGGAGATAGGTCAGTTGTGCAACATCTGGGATGTTACACATACTCATGAGGCATCGCACAAGGAAACGATAGCACGACAGGTGGAAAATAGTCCACTTTTTATGTCATGTTTGTACTCATTGACCAATTCTTCGGAATATTGGTCCTTAGTGGTTAAATTAGTTAGAAGTTGTTAGAAGTTAGTTAGAAGTGGACCTTGAATGTAAAGACGCAAGCCTATATATAGAGTTAGAATTGCAAATGTAGGAGACACATATACTGATATTCGTGAATGGAGATCTGATTTCTGTAAGCAGGGATCTGACATCTAAAATCAGAGATCAGAGAGAGAGATCTATCTTTTGAATCTTTTGGGTTGATCATTCTCTTGCTATGGAGAAGAACTGTATGTTTTGGAACTATTGTGCATGAAGCAATATGACACGATGGATGTTTCTCTGAATGAATAGTATTTTTCATGTTTTTTTCTGTTCTTATGTGTTGCGATATTAATGATGGATATTTTATGGATCTTCTTTATGAATGAATAATATGATACTGCTGCAATGAATAAGTAAATGATATGATATGTTTAGATCTATGGTTATACTAATAGATATGTGATGAATGTTGTGGTATCTGATGAATGGCTCTACTAGATATGATAATTATGTTGATAAATCATTGATGCCCCGATCCTCATCCTTACTGCTAGAAACTTGGTTCTGACGACTCTCCCTAGAACATCTTAGGTGAGACTTCATCCACTCTACGGGTGTTTTCAGGCAGGGTAAAACCTATCTAGGCTGGTGCTCAGGGAGATCGCGATGGTTAGGTGTCGACAGAGTGAGAACCCCTATCGATGAGGCTTTGTAAGTGGTTTTTGGAAAACAAATGGTTCCGTTGATGGGACCTTGTTGTGACTGAAGAGGAGGATATGTTGTGGAATCTGACGAAACCAGAGATCCAAGATTGGTTCAACCTAAGACTACAAGAGTTCACTGAAGCCAAGAAACAGAACCCAAAGTTGATAAAAAATGCATGGTTGGCAACATACATTCATGAAGGTCCTCATGAATGGTTTTTCTATGAGTTTCCCATCATACTCTATGAGTGGTTGGCACGATTCACCTATAAGAAGTGAAACTTCTAGGGAGGAGAGCCGATGTCTTGGACCCCCGAGCTAATTTAGGAACTACATGATACTGAAAACAAGGTGTCACAGGCTATCAAAGTTTGGTTGGACAGTATTCTAGAAGGATACATCACTGAGTTCATGATTGATACCAACAAGTCCTACAGCGAAGCAAAATGAAAATTCTTCAATGGACCATGAGGTGGGTTCTTGCTATCTCTACAATGGTCAGTCAAGATGCTTGTTTGTGAAAAGGGCATACTAAATATGCACCTCGAGTAGTAAACCTATGGTGTGCGGAGGCTATGACCACTGTGATAGAAGGGGGGTGATGAATGGAAAGATAAGGGGTAGATGGGTGTAAGTTTCTATGAGACTATTAGGGCACCCGAGAAAGAGAGTGGTTGTACAAGGGGAGGAGAAAGGTTTCGAGTAGAGAAGAGGCAGAGGTCAGAGGAAGGTCCTGATGTGATTGAAACACAAGACCATGAAGGCAAACCATACAAGAATAAGTGGCCCTATAGTGACGAAGAGGACAAGTAGACCCAGGCTACACCCAGGGTAGAAGCAAGGTAAAACCCCAGTAGCAACGTGTCCACACCTCCGTGCACTACTCCACCATCAGGAAAATATATGAAATCTACATCAACATGTCCGATGTGCCAAGCAAAATCCAGTAGTAAAGCAACATTGACCAAAAGAAGGTCTACGATGGAAGGCAATGATATGAAGCTACCTATGTTCCATGGAAATGACACTGATGACCCAAAACAATATTAGTTCTTATGTGAGGTAGTCTGGACTTCCAAACATACTACAAATGACGATGTAAATAAAGGCTAGTTAGCGACCACCCTTCAGGGTCATGCTCTCAATTGGTATATGAGATTCATACAGGTCCCCTAAGGGACCATCACGAAGACTTTGGATGAGATTCAGAAGGGATTGCTTGAAGAATTCAAGAAACCCAAATCTGAAGCATAGTACATTACGGAGTTGAAGGAAATCAAACAATTCCCTAATGAGATGGTTTGGGACTTTGATCAAAGGTCTAAGATGTTTATGGAATGGGTTAGATTCAATATGAGTGATGTCCAACACAAAGAATGGTTTGTTGTGGCACTAGTGCCTCATATTCAAAATCCATTAATGCAACAAAATATCACGACACAGAGCGAGGCTCTGGAAATTGCAATGAAGCTGGAGGTTTCCCCTGTTGGAGAAACTGTTGTCAGCATGAACCAAATCCAGGCGCAACTAGAGAACCTAACACTTCAATTGCAGGATATCAAGAAGGTGAAAGATGAACATGATGACTTGTGGTGCACTCGATGTCATGTGAATGGACACACCAAAGATACTTGTCCTTCTTTTTGAAATTATCTACTCTCGGTAGCGATGAACCCATTGAGTTGTGGTGCTATGCCTTGGTGTTGCATATGTCAAGTATATGGGCATTGACATGAAGACTATACCTACATGCAGAAAATTGTTATGAATCCAACAAGCTTATATTACACCTTTTGTCACTTAGTTGGGCATGAGGATAAGGACTGTTGAGCTAATGATCTACTTCAAGAGCAAACATATGATTCATATTTTGTGAAAGGTGAAGATCCTTACATGGTGCTATAGCCATAAGTGATACATCTGCCACCTCAAGTCCAGTATATGTTGCCACCATAGATGCAGTTTATTTTGTCTCAACCATATATGCAAGTTGCACCATAGTCGTAGTTTACGTTGCGACCGCGGTACACCTAGACCTCGATGGATCTGCCACAGCTGCAGTATGTCCAAGCAATGCATTATGTTCAAGAGAAACTGAATCCCCCCCAGCAGCAAGTGGCCCAACCCTAGTATCAAAAACAAGTAGCTTAACCACAATATCAGCAGCAAGGAGGATTCTATGGAGGATTCAGGGGAACGGGAGGTTTTCGCCGAGGAGGAGGACGAGGTTGTGCATCAATCCAGTGTTACAACTATGGGAAATTTGGTCACTATCAGAGGGATACTCCCCATTTTCAATGTGTATACTATGTGGTGAATGATCATACTATTGAAAATTTCCCTCAGTTAATTGTGAGATGGAAGGCTGGAAATGTTCGTCTATTGCAGAATTAGAACCAGTTCTAGGCCTAGAATCAAATATAGAACCAGCAGAAACTATAGAATCAGGGTCGACCCCATTTTATAGTATAAAATTAGAATATCAATCAGCCTATGAATCCGTCGATGAATCAAAACCCGCCTTTGAATCATCCTCCACCACATAACTAGAATCAATGATCGACGGTTGCCACATTTCTAGCAGAGCTGCGAACAAAGGATGCTGATGTTGGTATTGTTACTCAAGGAGGAACAATGACTAGAGAATATGGACCTTGATGACAGGTGCGACTACCTAGCAAGAAGAAAGCATATTTTGATATCGAGACAGAGAGAGATACCTTTTTCAAGGCTCACAAGGTGCTTGGAATAAATCTTGGTAAGAAACCTATTTTCAGGATGCATTCTGCTTTTGATTCTTCATTAGAAGCTGGACCATCACGATAGTATGGTACCTTAAAATAGTTCTTTGAGAGTTTTTTATCCCTGGAAAGAGATCCTGATGCTTTGATTGAGATCAAGAAGTTGTTACATCGTCCGGATAGAGAGTTGCAGGATTTTGCGGTGAATTATTTACACAAGAAAAATATGGGCAAGGAAATGTGAATGAACATCCAGATTGGGGACTACAAAGTCAATTCAGTTATTCTAGATCTTGGGTTCGATGTGAATATCTTGATGAAAAATTCATGGAAGAAGATGGGGGAGGCAAGACTTGGTTGGTCCCCAGTGCACCTAAGATTGGCTAATCAGACCAATGTTCAACAAATCGGCTGGGTGTCGAACTTGGTCATAGATGTCGAAGGTATGAGGACTCATACTGATTTTGATGTAATCAAATTCGTTGATGGAGGGGGATCCTATTTCGCGCTGCTAGGGATTGGATAGGCCAATGATAGCATGGCTGTAGCTAGGGTTTTCACCCTAGCTTGTGCTGATGAGCACCTACTAAGGAATCTGGAATCCTTAGTAGCAGTTCGATTAAACTAAAAATAAACTGG
>LPNX010039657.1:64680-78124 GCA_001517045.1 Pseudotsuga menziesii | reverse complement strand
GAACACTAAATCCATGGCGGGGCCTTTCCGTGAGCTCCACACCATGATTTATTAGCGCTATTTACATTATTTATAATTTAATGCATCTGGGGTTGAAACCGACATATTACAACNGAACACTAAATCCATGGCGGGGCCTTTCCGTGAGCTCCACACCATGATTTATTAGCGCTATTTACATTATTTATAATTTAATGCATCTGGGGTTGAAACCGACGTATTACAACACCACCCTGCCTTAGGAAAACTCGAAGCGTTGAAGCCCGCAAGTATTCCACCCCCTTCCAAGAGTCTTGACTTTATAATTCACCTCCTACACTCTCAAGACTAAAGAGAGTTATTTATCCCATAACTTAGCATCTTTACATGCTCACAGACACTTCCANCCTTCCAAGAGTCTTGACTTTATAATTCACCTCCTACACTCTCAAGACTAAAGAGAGTTATTTATCCCATAACTTAGCATCTTTACATGCTCACAGACAGTTCCAGTTCAAAGCATAGCATTTCACCGATCTACGCTATCTCATAAAAAAAAAGTTTGATCTTTTTTCCTTACCTAATACTTTTAATATAATAACAATAACTAACTCCTAGTAATGGTCACTTTTCTCTATGAAAGTAACTATGGGTTTAGTTACGGCCATAAAGTCAAGTTCCTATCAACATAACTACTTAACTTCCCATTTTTGAATGTATATTCATTATAACAATACTTTATTAGTTCGACAATAAAAATAAAATTACTTAAACAAAATGTTTGAGGGGATATTACAACCAGCACATCAATCCCTGGGGGCGTGGGGTTGCAGACATGACATGGTATATAAAAAAAATTGGGGTTGCAGAAATTCCCTTAGCCTAGTAGCGTCTTAGATCTATTTTTAATTCAACAAAGGCAATTTGAGGTTTTATCAACATACCAGAATTGTGAGTTAAAAAATTAACCTATTAAAAACAATTTTATTTTTATTAATTATTTATGATAGATTTTAGAAAAACACCATAACAATCATTTTTCAACCATCTTTGAATAACATAAATGCTATAAAATCAATTTTATTAATACTCAATAAGTTGAAGTATTGGTTGAATAAGGGCTATAACTAGCAATAAGTTGTAAATACTAGCAAATACCATATTAATTTTATTAATGTGTCCTAATTGAAGAGAGGCTTTAATTTAATATATTATAGAGAAAAAAATAATAATATAAAAAATATGTGCCTGATAATATTATATTAGTTATGGTGTTATATATTTGGCACACATTAGTTATTATGTTCTATTTTAATTAATTAATTAATAACATTATAAATAATTATAAATTATAATATTATAGGAATATGTTGTTTACTTAATTTATTAGCTTCAAATTAATAATAAGATATTATTATTTAATTAAATAAAATATAATCTAATTAATAATTTATAATATAATAATAAAATTATTAATTAATTATATATATTTTTAATTAAAAATTATAATATAACAATTAATTATAAAATGATAATTAATGATTTTATTAAATATGTGAAAACTAATTAAACTATTAATTAGAAAATAGTGTTAAAAATTTAATAATGATAAATATAGAAATTTAATTTAATAAATTAAATATCTTGAAATTATTGTTTATTTATTTGTATAATAATTAATCATTGTATAAAATACAAGTTGAAAGGTAAAGAGTTGAGATACGATATGTAACCTACCTTAGTAGAATTAGGGTTTAAGTTGCTAACAAGAGCCACTTCTATGGCACTTAAATACAATGCAATACTCCATTGTCTTCGAGTGTTTGGAAACATGGAGCACTGTAATGAAATAGTAATTTGCCCTCACACATGTAACCAAATAGTAATCATGTTATTTAACTTTTAATGTTGGGTTTATGGGGTTATATTAGGGTTTCTGTTTGTTTTCACTACATGGTTACCAATATTTTTGATTCACAATTTTGGGTGTTCACTACAAGAAAGTAGTTTTAAGACAAATTTTGTTGATAGTAATAAATACTTAGGTATGTATATTCAGCATTGGGTTAGGAAGCTTAGTCTCAACATTAGGTGAAGAAGTTTATTGTAAGTATTTTAGTATAGGACTAACATAGAAGCTAAGTAAGTCTATTAAAATATTTTTTTGGTTTATTATAAGTTTTTTTTGTATTTTGAATTCCAAACTCATGGAAGTAGTTATTTGCTTGAAAATTAGGTACAAGATCAACTAACTAAATATCTTTGTATAAAAAATATTATTGGAAGGTTTAATGTTTATGGTTTTTAATGATTTTCTTATGAATAATTTTGTATAAAAAGTATTTCTCCAAGGTTTAATGTTTATGGTTTTAATGGTTTTCTTTTTTATAAATTTTTATTCACCCCTTCTTTATTTCGAAAGCATTATTTGATGAGGTTTTTAACATCTTTTGTGGTGTTGACCTCATTGATACTAAACACTATATATGTTAAAGGTTCTCCAATTTCAAGTGTCTTACTTTACTTCTCAAATATTTGAGAAAAATTTATCAAATTACTTTGGGACCAAAGAATTAAAAAAAAAAGTCTTAATTAGTTACTTTTGTTTACCCTAACCATTATTCTTTATAGCTTTTATCATAAAAACATGCAATTGGAAGTAGCCTTAGTTTGATAGAAATTTGATAAGTTAAAATGTAATGTAATGTACAGATAAAAATATTTACTTTCTGCAAATTAAATAAAAATTCTACTATGAACTTGAAACACATTTAGTGAAATTCTTGTCTAGACAAATAAAGGTGTTTTCCTTAGAAACTTACAGGTAGGGTAGGAGGCAAGGGAAGCAACCAAAGGTAAATTTCAGACAGTGAATTTCCTCTTCCCTAACACATTTATATCAAGTTCCATTTAGAGTTTCAGATTCCTCTCCACGGAAACCTACTCCCATGCTTCTGGGCCACCCAACCGTGAAACTAGGAAGAGTTGTTCAGTCATGTTGACCAAGGGATTTGGAGAACTGATTTGGATTGGTAATAAAGTTATCATAAATGTATATAAAGGTATATTCAGTTTTTAAACAAGTCTGGACAATCACAAGGAAGATTAAGGGTGGAACTATGAAAACTAGTTACCAGGACTATGCAACTAGTCAAGATTCAGTGCTTTCCAAAGGAAATAAGAGAGGTACCATGATTCATTTTTAAACATGGAATGTCATGATTATGGTGTTAAATAATGTTCAGAATATAAAGTAAAACAAATGGACTTGTTTAGGTACATAAAATGCTTCGAATTAGAAAACTAGTCATTTTAGCCATGAATTCTAGGTAGGGTGTAAAAGATTGATACAAAACTCAGTCAAAACAGATCAGAATGTTATGAAACTTGAAGAGACTATAGATAATACTATATCAGATCCATGAGGTTCAAATTAATTCTTAGAAGATTCATAGAAGTCACATCTCATAGAACAACTCCAAAATTATGACCTAAAGGTGGTATTAATATGATATTGAAAAGAAAATTAGACATTAGTATACATATCATATCATATATATGTCTGAATATCCAATACATAGATCCAAAATTTCNCTAAAGGTGGTATTAATATGATATTGAAAAGAAAATTAGACATTAGTATACATATCATATCATATATATGTCTGAATATCCAATACATAGATCCAAAATTGCTAGAAGTCCATAGAACAGAGAGAAGGAGAAAAGAGGAAGGGATGACACTGATAGGAGGTCTAAAAGCTCTCCAAGCTGATCTCATAATGGACTGATAGAGACATTAACACCTGCAAAAAACCCCTTCAATAGATGAAATTTTTTCCTTAGCTTCAATAAGACCTGCAATAGAAGTGGGAAGAAGATGGGAGAAGGGGAACAATGGACTTGGGGCACATCACCCAAGGTAATGAGGTTCACCACTCAGAAATGAAGCTTAGATTCAATAACCTACAAAAANAGTGGGAAGAAGATGGGAGAAGGGGAACAATGGACTTGGGGCACATCACCCAAGGTAATGAGGTTCACCACTCAGAAATGAAGCTTAGATTCAATAACCTACAAAACATACATTAACCAAACTTATTCAATGGGGTCAAATTTTCCTTTAATAACATCCTAGGTGACATGTTTAGCAAGTGGAGGCTAAAGGTGACCTGTGAGAGCAAGTCAACTACCTAGAATCCCTAACCCTAGCCACATCGGCACCCTCCTTGAGCAAATTGGAATGTAGGACCATGTGGAGATGTTTCCCTATCCATGTCATTCATCAAACTTGGAAACTACGCCCTCCTTAGGCCCATAGTTGCTACTTTTTTCAATGACAACTTTTTCTTCCATTCTTGTTTTTCCCTATGACATATTTTTTTACTTTCCTTCTTTTATTATGACAACTTTTGTCATAGATTTTGGGATCTTTCCCTTTTCTCTTTGACTGATTTTGTCACAGAGTTTGCACTTTCTTAATCTCCTCCCTTGGCAAGTTGGCTTGCCACTTGTGCCTGACATGGCAAGGTCAATTCCACATGTTATTTGCACAATAATTAATTAATGGAAATAAAAGTTAAATACATGCCTCAATAATGTTTATTTAGAAACATTATCCTAGGATAAATAATTAATGCCTCATAAATAATATTTGGACAAAATTCCCTAGGTGAGGTAATTAATGCATCTTTGACCCCCAATGTGTTGGGCATGGTCAACAATTTTATGTCCAAAATTATGGGGACATGACACTCATACTCCGATTTTAGGTAGATCATCTCAAGCAAGAAGGAAACCAAAAAGGTATTCCCTAATTTATTTTTGTACTAGTTTTTATTTATCTATTATTGATGATGATCCTAGACATATTAAGTAGGAAAGAGATTTAGAGGATAGTGAACTCTCAAAGAATTCCATGGTTGAAGAAATGGATGCCTTGGATAAAAATAAATCTTCGAATTTAGTTGAGTTGTAACTTGAAAGAAAACTCGTTGGTATCAAATGGTTGTTTAAGAAGAAGTTAAATGCATAAGGTAAAGTGAAGAAGTACAAATCCCATTTAGTAGCAAAGAAATGTTCATAAATAGAAGAAACTGATTTTGTTGAATTTGTTTCTAAATAGTTGTGTATTTTATCATGGTTAACATGGTTTTCTAAGTGGTTGTGTATTTTAATATGAATTTAAAATAAATTGTAATTTATTTAATTTAAATGTTATAATTTTAAAAATAACAACTCTATAATTTTAATTTTAAAAACAACACATGCTATAATTTAAAAAATTGCAAATAGGTTCAATGTTTACAACCAACTACCCTCAATTGGGTTTGAATTTCATTTATTTAAAATATTAATGTCCAAGAAAATATTAGCCAACTCCCCATAATTAATGTCGAAGAAAATATTGTCGACAAATGTGAGCATAATGTTGTGCCAACCATTCCAACTCAGTTTGCAACTTTAAACGAGGATATGGTAGCCAACTCCCCATAATTAATGTCGAAGAAAATATTGTCGACAAATGTGAGCATAATGTTGTGCCAACCATTCCAACTCAGTTTGCAACTTTAAACGAGGATATGGTTGACAAAACTATACCATTGACAAATGTGAGCATTGTGATGTAGTTGAGAAAACTGAAAATAATTTTATATAATTTAAACCACTCATTTCATTTGAAAATCAAGGCATGGGACCTCACAACCTTGGAATTTATTTCAAATATTCGTTTATCAACTGTCACCATTCGTTTATCAATGGAGATTAACTCTTTTCAACTTCCATACACCCATGCCCACTAAAAAGTGTTTATGATGTTTCATATCTCGGCATATTCAATCCTTTTCAACCCTCCTTTGTGGTTGTCCACTCTATTAGTGTCGGTTGGGATTTCAACTCTAGGGAGTTTCAATCCTTTTCACTCCTCTGTGGTTGCCCACTCTATTATAGAGATGTGTAGTTTGGGATTTAAAATGATAACTATATAATTTTTCTTAGGGATTGTGTTTAAAATTTAATGGACAAGTTTGGTCTCATTCAATCCATGGTCAAGTATTAGTTTCATTTTCATTTATTTTTATATATTAGAAGATAAACATAGGTCGTGTTATTTGGTAGTAAATGGTTCATGTTTTAATATTTATTTATATATATTGAAATTAGGATTACAATAAGATGTTTTATAGTATATGTTTTAGTGTGTGTATTTGGTTGTTTTTTTTGTGTGTATATGGTTGTTTAATTAGAATTTATGGTATTTGTGTGTACATAAATTTGATAAGTTAAAATGTATCATAAAAATGAAATATATTAAGTAACCTTAGTTTGATAGAAATTTGATAAGTTAAAATGTGTCATCGAAATGAAATTTATTAAGAATGAGAAACATTTCTTGTAAACAATTTCTATCAATAAATATGAATCAATACAAACATTAAATGATCCATCAAAACTATTTCAGCGGAAGCTAAATTATGAATGATCTCTGAGAATCTAATATGTTTGGAAAAGCTAAAGCGCACTTTCATTCTCTTGCATTATTAACGAATGGTTGGACTCTCTATTTCTGTATAAAAAAAACAAAATATATAATTAAATTAAAAACTATCTTTTTATAGTAATTTTTTTTTTTTTTGAAATTTTTATTTAATTTTGGTTAAAATTTGGTAAAAAGAATTCGATAAAATCTAAGTTTAAAAATGTTAAAATTATATTTTTAAATTTATAGATTAATCGTATTTTTAAATGATACTTTATTAAAAACACTTTTTTAATTTATAAGTTTTAATAATTTTATCTTGAAATTAATCATTTATAATAGATATTTATGAAAATTAATGATTGATAATATCTATTTATAAATTTTTTTTTTTAATTTATTGAAAATAAAATGCTTTGTTTTTTTCTTTGTCTTTATATGAAGGATAGTATTGATAATTTTTATGATATTATAATCTAAATATTATAATATAAAAAACATAAAATTTTCATTTTTTTATATTTACATAATTTGAAAGGATATTTTTACTTAGATATGTATAGTTTAAAAATTCTATTATTTGGGTTGGTTTTTTTTGCATAATTTTAATAAAATCTAATCTAAATTTTAAAAATCAAGATAAATCTATTTCTATCATCACAATTGAGATTAAAACATAATTATATTTTAATTTTACAAAATAAAAAACACCACATTCTGATAAAAAAAATTAATAATAACTTATATTTACAAAAATTACTTCCTTAAATGTACAAGATGACAAATTTCAGTTTTTTCCTACACAAAGTGATCAGTTTTGCTTTCTCTTTTTTTATGGAGATCTTTGTTCCGTCGTGTAACGCTGTAAGAAAGCATTGCATCTGGGATGTTTAACCGATTTTGTTCGTTTCAGAGTTTTTTAATTACAGGTTTTATGGTCAATAAAAATAATTACTGATATTTGTACTTAGGATTATTCATCCTCTTAATACTCTTTTGTGAGGAATGGCGGATATCACTTTTCAGCTTCTAGAATGTTGGAAGCAAAAACTAAGCACCGACACTGTACCTTGGTGTATTTTGTTTTTGGTGCTTTGCTTGTGTACTAATTATCCAGACTATTTTTTTTGTGCTCGGCTTGTGTACTCTTTACCATTGTGGTTCATATTCATTCTTTTTCTGGTTCATATTCATTCTTGTGAATATATCATTGTGGTTCATATTCATTCTTTTTCTGTTTTTCTAGTTGAATTTTAAAACTTTTATGTTTTTTTAATTGAATTTTAAAAGTGAGATCAATTAGATATAATTAAAAGCAAATGAACAATTACATTTTGGATTAGTATGTTATTGGGATTTGCGACATCTCAAAAGTAAATGAATAAGTATATTTTGGATTAATATGTTGTTAGAGTTATTGTATTGTGGTTCATATTCATTCTTTTTTGTTTATTTAATTAAATTATTTTTTAATTGAATTTTAAAAATGAGACCAATTAGATATGATCATAAGTAAATGAACAACTACATTTTGGATTAGTATGTTATTGGGATTTGCTACATCTCAAAAGTAAATGAATAAATATATTTTGGATTAATATGTTCTTGGGAGTATTGTGGTTTATTTTCATTTTTGTTCATGTTTAAAAAAATTTCAACTTCTAGAATGTTAGAAACAAAAAGTGAAGACTTACACTGTATTTTTGTTTTTTTTGTATTTGGATTTTATACTCTTTATTATGTGATGAGTACATTAGTGTGGTTTATATTATTTTTGTGCATGTTTTATAACAAATTTATTTTATCTTAATTGAATTTTAAAAGTTAGTGCAAGTAAATTAGATCTCATGAAAAGTAAATGAACAACTATATTTTGAATTAATATGTTGTCGAGGCTCGTTACATCTGAACAACTATCTTTTGGATTAATATGTTGTTCCAGCTAGTTGCTACATCGACATCCACATCCACAATAACAACTTTAAGGGGCCTCACTCAATATCAACCATCTTTGGATAGCTCATTAATGAGCTTGAAATTCAAAAAAAAAAGAATAAGTCATGAATGAATAACTGGTAGTTGATTCATGGATAGCCAAGATTGCATTGTAGATAACTAAAAGAATGTGAGAGATAAATAAAAAAACATAAAAGATAATTAATGATTGATAAATGAATAATTCATTGTAGATATATGATAATTTGGAGTGGAAATATAATTTTGTGGTATCTAACTTGCAATTTATGGACATTCACCAACCACAAATTAATTGATTGCACCCTAATTTATATAAAAAGGAAATATAAATTTTCATTATTTGATAAAGTTATTATTATAATAAAAAAATGCTACCTTATTGAGTAAAGGAGCCTATATTTCAATTTTAAAATAACACCTTAAATGAAGTGTTCTATTTATTAATTAATTTTGCATATAATGATTAAATTAGTATTAAAAGTTTTAATATATATTCTTATACACAGGCTAGATTAATAATGAAAAGTAAAGTTAAAATAGTTATTAAACTCATGTGGGAATTGTTTAAACGTGAGCCATTAATGGAGATGTGCTAGCACTCTAAAGACACTATATCATTAATAATCATACCACGTGGTATAATGTGATAGACGTTTACCCTGCGTTGTGATGTCTTATGGGAATTGTGATAGAGGTTTACCGTGCTTTGTGATTATTACCTTACTATTTGCATGATTAGGGCGTTCGTGTTCGTGTTCTGTTAGGCGTTGGATTGGTGTAAATGGTCAGGTCGATAAGTTATATCTATAGAGCTACCATATTTCTATTCACAAAAAAACCCACACCTTCTAAGGTAAAACGATTATGTAATATGAACAACTACCATAGTATGATTAACAAATTTTTATATTATATTTTCATACTTTAATATATAAATTTTCTTTTTAAAATCATCTAAATGTAATTTAATTGGGTTGTTATCGCATAGATAACTATCGTTATAACGATATGATTTCCATTTGCATGCCTCTGTAAAATTCTCTTCACACCATTAAAAAGATTACACACTTGTTAGGTAAGAGATTAAAACGAGCAATAAATTTCACAATTTATGTTACATATATTGCATACTATTGTTGATCGAAATTATAAGATGCCACATTATGAACCCAACCTTAAAAAGCAAGAATTCGAGCCAAACCTAATATGAAAAACTCGAATAGAAACATCATGATGCGAACAATTAAAGGAAGCCTAATCTGATAAAACGAGTGTGATCAGAGGCTGGAACGTGTAATAGCAGGAGCTTTGTGGATTGCATGATTGATTTCTGCTTCAAATCTTCGCATGGCAGCAGAAGGCAAACAAAGGGGAACCACTATTCCCTCCACGCCACTTGTATTGCAATGCGAGATGAAGTTGTTGAGCAGACCCGGTACTACTCCCACCCCTCCTCTTGCCGGACCCCCGTAGGACGCTCCTCCCCACCCAAAATCCACATCTCCGAACCGTATTTTGGAAACGTCGGAAACAAAAAAAGTGTCCACCATTGTGCAATGAGGGCGCCCTTTCAATTCCATCAAATCTATCGCCCCGATCGCATGTACTCGTCGTTCACAGCCGTTTTCGCTTCGTTGATCAATTTCACAGCGAAAGAAAGCGGTTTGTTTGCCAGCTCTTCTGCGGTCGCCTTAGCGCATGCAAGGCTTATAGCATTTCCATAGAACCCTTCTGGAAGCGGCGGCTCGGATTTATTGCGGGCATCCACCGTGAATATCAACCGAGCTTCCTGCTCAGCAGCCAGTTGGACAGCCTTCGTTCTTAAACGCCACAAAAAGGCCGATAGAATTTCAAAGGTTGTGTACTTTTCTTTCCCTACTGCTTGCCTTTTGAGCGACTCGATCTCCTTGTGTACGAAGAAGAATGATTTGTGGACCAGCTCGTTAGCGGACACCAACTGCCCATCTTTGTCCTCTATTTGATCGTATTCGTAGAGAGGATATTTGAAAGTAGGCTTCGTTCGGGGTCGAAGGATTTCTCTTTTCCAAACCGGGAGAACCGAAGGCCTGCTTCCCCCCTTCACCATTTCGGCGAGAGCGTTCATGAACTGAAGGATGCCAATTCCGTCGGTCATGGTGTGATTAAAGGTCATGGCGAATATAAACCCTCCGCATCTCAGACGCGTTACCTGAAACGTCATGATAAACAGTATCTTCAGAAAACACAATTTCGATTAGAATAAATAGCATTCAATCCCGCCATGCCCGATTACAGGTGCAGGCGAGTACGCGATTTGAATTCATGCAAAAAAATCGACTCAGGAGTCACAGCATGAATGAATTAACCTGAATGAAGAGGAGAGGAGAATTGGTAATAGTCTGTGAGTCGGGCACGTCGTGCAGCAGATCTTGCCAGCAGGGAAAGGACGGCTGGAGGTCTCCGAATTCGTCAAGAGCAATGTTTGCATCGGCTTCCACAAACAGAACGCCTTCTTCCGTGCACTCCACCACGAGCTTACCGGCGGGCGCCTCTCGGACTCTTCCGGCGAAAGGGTAATAGAACACTAAAATCTTGGCCAGCCCTTCTCTGATAACTCTGGCGGGATCTTCATCCTTCTTTGATGGGTTGAACCGATAGAACTGAATAAGGGGAGCATGAACTCTCAAAGTTGGTTGATCATCGATATTGGAAAGGTATAGAAACTCTTTTGAAGTAGGCAGGGAGGGAGCCACGAGAACTGCCGGCATTTTGGTCACCTTGAATTGCAGAGATGCCATGAAAGATCAAAATTGGGAAACGTCGACGAAGTCGAAATTAGAAATGGCTACAAGATTTACAGGAGACGTGCATTAGGCGACAAAATATATAAGCATCTTAGTATTGTCTGCACCGCTCGATGGAGGTGCGCCATGGCAAATAGTTAATTAGTTACTGGTGGCATTTAACAGTTTTATTGAAATATTTATGTTTATTGGTGTTTTTATTTGATATTTGAGTTGGATTATTTTTTATATTTTTTTATTAATGGTTTAGGGCCAGATAAATGTGTTTTGGATATTAATTATAAGCAACAAAATATACAAGCATCTTATGTTTTGGATATTAATTATAACTATGTTTTTGGATAGTAACGGTCACTTTTCTCTATGAAAGTAACTATGGGTTTAGTTACGGTCATAAAGTCAAGTTCCTATCAGCATAACTACTTAACTTCCCATTTTTGAATTTATATTCATTATAACAATACTTTATTAGTTCGACAATAAAAATAAAATTACTTAAACAAAATGTTTGAGGGGATATTACAACCAGCACATCAATGCCGGGGGCCGTGGGGTTGCAGACATGACATGGTGTATAAAAAAAATTGGACTCTAATGTCACGTCGGGTTTGATACGTATGTCATTCTATATCGAACGGTTTGGACTCCACACAATATATGTTGATTGATTCTAAGAAAATTAGAAAATGGTGTAAAGTAAGTTTGTGATATAGGTAAGTAAGATTTTAATGTTTTATGGATGATCTAAAATAATATTAGATAATTAATAATTTTAAATCTAATGTTTTATATGTCAATAATAATAATTTTAAATGCATTGTTGGTGACTACATCTTGTTTTAACATGACAATATTTATAATAAACATCTAAGTAGTTAGAATTAAAACTGGAACTTGTGATTGTACATGGAGCCAACATGGCAACATAGATTTACTGGTCCAGATACCCTATCCAGTAGGCATCTTAATGGTTGGAACTTAAACAGTTTTAATTGAAGGGTTAAGATTTCTACTGCAATAGCATTGAATGCTCTGCGGTTAAGTATTGTTCGCCCATACACTACAGTGCATATCCACCTCGTACCTCGTAAAAAGATATTTTATCAATACGGCTCTAGTGTGCCAAAGATATATGAGAAAATTGAATATAATACAGTGTCCTCATTTTTGCCGAGTCTGTGTCCTTTCCTCTGCATAAACGAGTCCTTTCCTCTGCATAAACGAGTTTGTGACTCTTACGTGTTAGACTATAATGACCAGTACTGAACGTGAACGAGTACTAGTAAAACAAAACAAGCGTCCACGAAACGAGCAAAGTTTCACCGATAGATTTGACGGTTTGGAAAATATTTTTAACTTTGATGACCTAATTGACAATGACAGATACCAAACACCTGCAGACTATTCTATGTCGAGGAAAAATAGGGATCAGAGATTTCATATTATGGAAATTGTCTTTGAAACTCCAGCTAAGGTCGAGTGGTGTTCTAGATCTATTTTTAATTAAACAAAGGCAATTTAAAGTCTTATTACGATACCAAAATTGTGACTTAATCTTTACTTTGATGACCTAATTGACAATAACAGATACAATATGCCTGGAGCTTATTCTATGTCGCAGAAAATACGGATCAGTGATTTGATATTATGCAAATTTTCTTTGAAATTCCATTAGCCTAGTAGCGTCTTAGATCTATATTTAATTAAACAAAGCAATTTGAGGTTTTATCAACATACCGGAATTGGGAGTTAAAAAATTAACGTATGAAAAACAATTTTATTTTTATTAATTATTTATGGTAGATTTTAGAAAAACACCATAACAATCATTTTTCAACTATCTTTGAATAACATAAATGCTATAAAATCAATGTTATTAATACTCAATAAGTTGAAGTATTGGTTGAATAAGGGCTATAACTAGCAATAAGTTGTAAATACTAGCAAATACTATATTAATTTTATTGATGTGTCCTAATTGAAGAGAGGCTTTAATTTAATATATTATAGAGAAAAAAATAATAATATAAAAAATATGTGCCTGATAATATTATATTAGTTATGGTGTTATATATTTGGCACATATTAGTTATTATGTTCTATTTTAATTAATTGATTACATTATAAATAATTATAATATTATAATATTATAGGAATATGTTGTTTACTTAATTTATTAGCTTCACATTAATAATAAAATATTATTATTTAAGTAAAAATAAAA
>LPNX010039657.1:44433-64405 GCA_001517045.1 Pseudotsuga menziesii | reverse complement strand
AGGTAAAGAGTTGAGATACGATATGTAACCTACCTTAGTAGAATTAGGGTTTAAGTTGCTAACAAGAGCCACTTCTATGGCACTTAAATACAATGCAATATTCCATTGTCTTCGAGTGTGTGGAAACATGGAGCACTGTAATGAAATAGTAATTTGCCCTCACACATGTAACCAAATAGTAATCATGTTATTTAACTTTTAATGTTGGGTTTATGGGGTTATATTAGGGTTTCTGTTTGTTTTCACTACATGGTTACCAATATTTTTTATTCACAATTTTGGGTGTTCACTACAAGAAAGTAGTTTTAAGACAAATTTTGTTGATACTAATAAATACTTAGGTATGTATATTGAGCATTGGGTTAGGAAGCTTAATCTCAACATTAGGTGAAGAAGTTTAATGTAAGTATTTTAGTATAGGACTAACATAGAAGCTAAGTAAGTCTATTAAAATATTTTTTTGGTTTATTATAAGTTTTTTTTGTATTTTGAATTCCAAACTCATGGAAGTAGTTATTTGCTTGAAAATTAGGTACAAGATCAACTAACTAAATATATTTGTATAAAAAATATTATTGGAAGGTTTAATGTTTATGGTTTTTAATGATTTTCTTATGAATAATTTTGTATAAAAAGTATTTCTCCAAGGTTTAATGTTTATGGTTTTAATGATTTTTTTTTTTATAAATTTCTAGTCACCCCTTCTTTATTTCAAAAGTATTATTTCCTGAGGTTTTTAACATCTTTTGTGGTGTTAACCTCATTGATACTAAACACTATATATGTTAAAGGTTCTCCAATTTGAAGTGTCTTACTTCTCAAATATTTGAGAAAATTTTATCAAATTATTAGGTACAAGATCAACTAACTAAATATCTTTGTATAAAAAATATTATTGGAAGGTTTAATGTTTAAGGTTTTTAATGATTTTCTTATGAATAATTTTGCATAAAAAGTATTTCTACAAGGTTTAATGTTTATGGTTTTAATGATTTTTTTATTTATAAATTTCTATTCACCCCTTCTTTATTTCTAAAGCATTATTTGCTTAGGTTTTTAACATCTTTTGTGGTGTTAACCTCATTGATACTAAACACTATATATGTTAAAGGTTCTCCAATTTCAAGTGTCTTACTTCTCAAATATTTGAGAAAATTTTATCAAATTACTTTGGGAGGAAGAATTTAAAAAAAAAACTTAATCGGTTACTTTTGTTTACCCTAACCATTGCTCTTTATAGCTTTTACCAAAAAAAATGCAATTGGAAGTAGCCTTAGTTTGATAGAAATTTGATAAGTTAAAATGTGTCATAAAAATGAAATTTATTAAGAATGAGAAACATAAAGTTTCATGCTGTTCTTGTAAACAATTTCTATCAATAAATATGAATCAATACAAACATTAAATGATCCATCAAAACTATTTCAGCGGAAGCTAAATTATAAATGATCTCTAAGAATCTAATATGTTTGGAAAAACTAAAGTGCACTTTCATTCTCTTGCATTATTAACGAATTGTTGGACTCTCTCTTTCTGTATAAAAGAATAAAATATATAATAAAATTAAAATTATAAAAGGAGGCTTCACAAGGTAAGTTAGACAACTTTGTAATGCTAGTGAAGTTCAGAGAGGAATCATTTGTAGGTTCCTTGTCTGTTTTAAGAGAATGGAGAAAATGAGATTTGAGAAAGGATCAGCTTCTGGCTCATTTTTAGGATATGGGTTTTGGGGCCATAGGCTAAAGGGGATCCTAAGGGGGGTGCTTTTATTTTTTATAGTAACTTATTTATTATTTATTTTGAAATTTATATTTAATTTTGGTTAAAATTTGGTAAAAAGAATTCGATAAAATCTAAGTTTAAAAATGTTAAAATTATATTTTTAAATTTATAGATTAATAGTATTTCTAAATCATACTTTATTTAAAAACACTTTTTTTAATTTATTATTTTTAAGAATTTAATTTTGAAATTAATCATTTATAATAGATATTTATTAAAATTAATGATTGATAATATCTATTTATAATTTTTTATTATTTTGTTTAATTTATTGAAAATAAATGCTCTTTCTCTTTTTGTCTTTATATGAAGGATAGTATTGATCATTTTTGTGATATTATAATCTAAATATTAAAATATAAAAAACATAAAATTTTCATTTTTTTTATATTTACATAATTTGAAAGGATATTTTTACTTAGATATGTATAGTTTAAAAATTCTATTATTTGGGTTGTTTTTTTTTTGCATAATTTTGATAAAATCTAGTATAAATTTTAAAAATCAAGATAAATCTATTTCTATCATCACAATTGAGATTAAAACATAATTATATTTTAATTACGCTGATAGGCATATATATTTGATATTTTGGGAGCCAGACTTGCTCGAGCGGATCGTCAAGATTCACCATATTCTGACATTTGTACAGTCGGGATTTATTTGATCGTCATCTGATCTTTAAACTAGTTAAACTAGGGATTTAAGAGTGGATTTGAGTTCAGTTTGAGTTCAGTTACAGTTCCAGGATTTGAACGACACGTGTAGCTCCCCTTGCGAAGCATGACGCGTGGGTGGCAGGATGGAGTCATTGTTATTTTTTCATCATATAAGCTAGCATTATGATCTTAGGATATTTTTACTAAGAGAATAACAAGCAAAACAATAAAACATAAGCACATCACAAGAGACAAGAGACACAAAGAGTTTTCCTCGGGGAAACCATAAAGGAGAAAACCCCGCAACTTCCTCAGAGATAGAATCAGCACCAAAACAATAAAATCCCCAAGACATTAAGATGATCTCCACACAGCAGCAGTCTCTCTCTCTCACACTGAGAGAGATTCTCCTCTCACTCATGCGCCCTCAATAAGTGAGTGTGAGTGTTACAAGTGATAAATAGAGAGGCTCTCACTCTCTATTTATATTCTTCTGTTCACTTGAAGTGCACTCCAACATGTCAGCCTCACTTAACAATTATTTACTAGAGCTGACATCTCTAGGAATGTCTAATAACCCTAGTGCAGCACCACTTGTGGGGACTTTACCTCCTCTGACCAATAGGAGGGTAACACAATGGTGGGGACTATTTCCCTGACTTACAATGACTCACCTAGGGTCGAATTCACTAGGATAGTCTAATAACCCAAGGGCCCCATAACTGTGGGGACTTTAACCCTTGACCAATAAGAGGGTTACCCACAATGACTTGACATGACTTTCTCATTATAGAAACTTCTCGGAATAAACATCGGGGTATGACATGACTCAAATACATTACAATACATCCCAGAATGAATATCGGGTTACAATAGATAAGAAATACAAGTGAATACATTCCGAAGTTACAATTACATCAACACTCCCTCTTAACTAGGAAGGTATTATCTCGACACAATGTATCAGTACAAGTCCTCTTCTCTGTATCATCTAGGTCATCGTCATCTTCAAAGTCATCTTCATCTTCAAATCATCTTCATCTGTAAGTCATCTTCAGTTGATCTGGATCATCATTGGATCTGGATCATCTCTCGATCTAGATCATCATGGAACATCATCACTGGATCTGGATCATCTCTCGATATGGATCATCATGGAACATCATCACTGGATCAGGATCATCTCTCGATTTGGATCAACATCACTAGACTGGATCTGGATCATCACTCGATCTGGATCATCACTGCTGGATCATCATCACTCGATCTCGATCATCACTCGATCTGGATCATCACTGGCTATCATCAATAGATCTCAATCATCACTCAATCTGGATCATCCCTGGTGATATCTCATGATTCTTCTCATCACAGGAAGTTCTACAGAGCCAGCCCTTTTCCATGCTGGTTGTAGGCCTAGCCTCCATGTAGGCCTTTCGCCCAGCACTTACATCCAACCTACTCGTCAGAAAGGCATGCCCAGCACTCACATTTGGTCATGTATGAACCAATCCTATAATCATATCAGAAAGACCCAACACTCACATTCACCAGCATGATAGGAACTCAAACTACTATCATCTGTGAAATGGCTCAGCACTTACAACCACAAGCATGATTGGAACCCAAACTACTATCATATGTGGAAAGGCACAGCAATCACATCCACCAGCATGGTATGAACTCAAACTACTACCATCTCTGGAAAGGCTCAGCACTTACAATCACTAGCATGGTACGAACGCAAACTACTATCGTTTGTGAAATGGCTCAGCACTTACAACCACCAGCATGATAGGAACTCAAACTACTATCATTTGCAGAAGGGCCATTGCACTTACATCTGAGTACGTGGGAACACATCCCTCAGTCACATCAGAAAGGATCTCAGTCCTAGACTGAGGATCCCTGATACCTCACCAGGGAGCTCCATTCAAAGAATGGTGGTAGCCCTTATATCTGACACTAAGTCAGAATGGCTTAGCACTCATATCTGACATGGGAGGAACCTAATCCTTTAGCCATGACAGAATGGCTTCAGCCCTTACATCTGATCAAGTGGGAACACATCCCGCTGTCACATCATAATGGCCATGCACTCATATCTGATCATGTGAGAACAAATCTCACGGTCATATCAGAATGGCCCTCAGTCAGAAACTGAGTTTTCCTGGTACCTCACCAGGCAGCTCCATTCCAAGAATGGAAATAGCCCTTATATCTGATCATGTAGGAACCAATCCTATAGTCATATCAGAATGTCTTAGCACTCACATCTGACATGGAAGGAACCAATCCTCTCACCATGACAGAATGGCTTAGCCCTTATATCAGACCTGCTCGTCAGAATGGCTATGGATCTCAGCACTCGTATCAGTCATGGAAGGAACCAATCCTCTCACCATGACGGAATGGCTCAGCCCTTACATCTGACCATGGAAGGAGCCAATCCTCTCACCATGTTAGAATGGCTATGGGTCTCATCACTTTCTCTTGGAGGAAACCTTGATATGGAGAACACCAAGTCTCTCTTTGAAGTACTTGAACTTCACTCTAGCCAATGGCTTCGTCAATACATTAGCTATTTATGGCTTCACTACTCCTCTCTGCACCATATCCCTGATATAGTGATACTTGAACTCGATATGCTTCGACTTGTCATGGAAAACTGGATTCTCTGACAACTTCATGCAACTCTGGTTGTCACAATGTATACAAGTAGCATCCAACTGGAGATCAAATATATCAGACAGTAGCTTCCACAGCCATATTGCCTCACAACTAGCTGAATAAGCTGCGACATACTCTGCTTCAGCTGTACTCAGTGCCACACAGGATTGCTTCCTGCTAAACCAAGAGATCACACCTGATCCCATACTAAAGCAACATTCTGAAGTACTCTTCCTGTTGATGGCACTGCCTGCCCAATCTAAATCAACATAACCCTCTACGTTAATCTTTTAATTCACATCGTACTTGAGCCCATAATCAATTGTACCCTTGAGGTACCTGAGAACATGCTTTGCAGCAATCAAGTGAACACTTCTCAAATATGTCAAGTACTGGCTCAAGGTGTTCACAGCGAAGCAAATGTCTGGTCTCGTGTTTGTCAGGTACATCAATGACCCAATCATCTGACGATACATCGTAGCATCAACTGTCTCTGATGAAGCATCACTCAATAGCTTCATGTTTGATGCCATAGGTGTGGTCATGCAGTTTGTCATCCTGAACCTATTTAGGATCTCTACTGCGTGCTTCCCTTTTCCACACCTCCATTCCTAGAAAATAGTGCATCGACACATAATAGGAGCATCACTGGTCTTCCACCTTCAACCTTGAAGCAAAGGTTGGAATCCACTTTACTCTTAGTAAAGCCTAAAGTCATCAGTAATCTGTCCATCCTGTCGTACCATGTCGATCCTCAGGATATTCTGTAGTCACTCCCTCTAAAGCGGAGCATCATACTCCCTCTGTCTTCTGTACTCTATGCACTGAAACATTCTGTACCGGAGTGACAAGTAGCTTCCTATGCTACTAATATTCTATGTGGCCATCTAGTGTATAGACTTGCATCTTCAACCTTGTTACTAGCAAAGGTTAAGATCTTCATCAATATCATCATGTATGTGTTTCCCATGGGTGTCTTCTGAACTCGTACAATGCCTTCTTTCATTTGCACACATGATTATGCATGTCATGTGACTTCACTTCTAGTAGCTGTAAATGTTTCTTCATAGTCTATGCCTTCTTTTCATGAGAAGCCTCATGCTACGAATATTGCTTTGTATCCCACGATGTTTCCATCTATTGCATGATGGAACTATGAACTTCTCTTCATGTCTCGATACTGCGCCCTGACATCATTCTTATTGAACTGGTCTTCCCTTTCTTCTTGGTGGCTAAAAGGTTCTGCATCAATGATGTCACTGCACTCGTCATATTATTCTTCATTTTGAAATGTCATCACTTGTTCTTCGGAACAAGTCTTCATTCTTCTTTGCTTGTAGGCGATTATGTATGCGATCTTTCCTACAAGTCAAATGCATTTGTATGGTTAGAAACATTTCATAAGGAACATTCATACTGGAAAATTCTTATGCATAAATATATGATCATGCAACTACTTTAGCCAATACAACATTCATCCATATCTCACTGAAACTTTCTAGATGCCTTCCATCTCTACCAGGACAACATTGTGATTGTGCACTAATCCAATATGTCAGCAAAGAGGTTTCATTCTAGATAAGTAGCAAAGAAGAGTTGTATAGCACCATGAGCTACTTACCCATCACATGCGTATTAGTAGTATACTGTCATTAATGCAAACATCCTATCGTGCATAATACATCAATTGAATATAAACAAATGCATAACAAAATAATATCATGAAATGAAAATTGAATACTTATCTTTATTTGTTTCATGGGTATACTCCTTCTTGAGTCTTCCGCTTCATCGTCTTCTTCATTCATAATAGCATCGTTTCTTATCCAAATACTAAGGTGGATAAGAAGTTCTGCAAGAGTTGAGATCTTCATATTCCTCAATTCTTGAGGTATCTTCTTTGGAAGGTGAGAGCTTGATGTTCATTTGCTTCCTTCTTCTCTTCTCTTCTTATGAGTCGCGCTTCTTCTTCTTCCCAGAGTCTACTAAAAGTAATCACTTACTTTTGGCATACATTCCTTGCATGAATGAATCCCATGATCCTGGGAGGCTATTCAAGGTGGCCATCACCACTTTTGCATTCTTCACTTCTTCTTTTACCACTTCAAGTTGTCCTTGATTTGAGAGACTCTTATGACTGCATGGTCTGTGCATTCTGGATCTTCACATTCTTCAACTGGTTTCTTAAGGTCATATTCTGATTTTTGTTCTTCCCTTCAAATAGCTTGGTCAAGGAATCAAAACATCATCGGTGTCTTTAGGGAGACACTTGTAATACAAGTTGATTCATGATTGAATCAGCAATTATCTTCTTGGCCTTGACCAAGTTCTTCTTGTGAAAGGCTTCTAGCCTCATCTCCCTCTGAAACTGGAACCTCTCTACTCATGTAGGTGTCCAATCCATTTTCTTCAGAAAGATCATATACTTCTAAGCTTGGAATTTGTCAACTTCACCAAGCTTATCATCAAGCTGATGTGATATATCACTTTGAAATGAGAACCTCAAATGAAAATAGCAAAGGATTAGATCTTACCGATTTGAGGTGTCTGTCCTCGTTCCGGAGCTAGCTGATCTAGGGTTTGTCATAGAAACCCTAATTTTAAAAAATTGGAATATTTTAGATCTAATTGGATAGACAGATAGATCTCTTCAAATGGAGTTGTCCAATGTACTCCTTTTCTGAAAATAGTGGAGGGAAGCTCCCGGAATAGGAAGCCCTAATTTTCAATTTCTTCTACAAAAATGCATGTTACTGTTTCTGTGATATCTCCAAAATTTCTACTCTTCTATGTCTGAAATTTTGTACTGACGTAACCGCACATGTTCCTGATCCAAAACCATAGGTTTCATTAGAATTGGTTTAACCATTTTGGATTAATGATCCTTTTCCCAAGGTGACCTGTTACAAGACTGTTCATAATAGCGAAGTTGTACGGCATTCCACGTGTCACTGGTTCATCCTTCGAGTCTTATATTCATACCACTGAAAGAAAAGTCCATGGAAGTTTTGTAACATCTTCCGGAATTTCATTTGGACCTCTGTAGCCCACGATATTGCAATTCTCCCAAGGTGTCTTGTTTAAGGATGAATTCTCGAAGAGGCTGGAACCCTAACTTGGATGGATCATATATCCCCGAATATAGTGAATAGGAGGCTGATTTTTGGAAACAGTGTTCATCAGGATGTTATCTTCCCCCCCTGCAATTTTCAGCTTCTGATACTTCGTGAAAATTGGAATATAGAGAATGTACCAAAACTTATCAGTTTTAGTATTTAGGGTTTTTCCTAGCTCGTGGTCAAACTAGGGTTTGACTTTCCCGGAGTTTCACCCAACCAAATTTCTTGATCCAGGTCTATAAACTTCGGTTTTGATGAGGATAAAAATCCTATGCTGGTATCACTCAAAAATTCCTCTTCTATAGAAACCCCTAATTTCCACATCGAAAACTGAAAATGCTCGGAATCGAATTTCGCTTGGACAGAAAGATGCACCCTTCAATGGAGAGTCATCCTAGCATACTTTTGCTGATAGATTGTGGAGAGAGACCCAAAAATTAGGAAGCCCAAGCTTCTATAGCTGCATAATGTCTTCTTCTCAGGTTAGCTCTAATACCATGTTATTTTTTCATCATATAAGCTAGCATTATGATCTTAGGATCTTTTCAGTGAGAGAATAACAAGCACAGCAATAAAACATAAGAACATCACAAGAGAAAAGATACAAAAAGAGTTTTCCTCAGGGAAACCATAAAGGAGAAAACCCCGTAACTTCCACAGAGATAGAATCAGCAACAAAATAGTAAAATCCCCAAGACATTAAGATGATCTCCACACTGCAGCAGTCTCTCTTTCTCACACTGTAATGTCCTAGTTTTGACCCCGTTGCATTAAATGTACATGATGTAAATATTGTGAATGATCATGGTGAGGAGCTAAAGGCCAAGGCCCCGCCATTAATCGGCTATGTTTTGTTTTGGGATTTAAATTTGTCACCGATGGTATATCGAGGCATGCGGCATATATTATGTTTGGCATCATGTAAATGCACATCTATAATTAATTAAATGAACCCGACCAGCTATGCTCGCGGCAACTAAATCGAAAGGGGAATGATTTTCACAAGGATAAGGATGTGGGGGAAATTGTCAACTTTGGCCAATAAGGCAAATTACCCATGTGTCTTTTTCCCTTGTCTTATTCCAACCACCTTCTTTAAGAATTTCTGTTGGCAGCTGGGAGGAGTTATGGCAATTATTGTTTTGGGGTATGGGGTGGCAGGACTATCAGTCCTAGCCTACGCCCTTCATTCAATTCGTCCTCATCCTTCACGCAGGAAATTCTCCTCTCTCCATGATTGGGTCTATTTTCTCCTCACGTAAAGGCTCTTGGCGATTTTGTTGTTCATCCCTCACGCAGACATTTTCTCTCCCTACGAGTTGCTAAACACTCACGTCCTCCAAATTCGTGTCCTTACCATTGTTGCTCATCTTGACATAGGGAATTACTGCTGCTACTCACGCATGCCAAATTTCGCGTCCTCTCTGTGCTCTGTTCGTTTTCCACCATTGCCAGTCCGTTATTCTTTTCCACGCATAGGAATTTTCCTGGTTTTTACCCATGCCGTTTTCCTCCACGGATTTGTGAATGATGTGGCTGAATCCTTTTCCCCATGGGTCGAATTGTGGGTTCTGCGTTGATTGTTACTCATGCCCAGGCCGGGAGTCTGTAAATTCGTTTCCAGTGTGGTCTGTGTGAGTCTTCCCATGGCTCAATTGCCTTGGACAGACTATTGATTTTCCCCTGCTATAAGTGTGTTTGCTACTACGTTTGGGAATTTGTTGTATGTCACTTGAGATTTTTTTTTTCCCTATTTAAGCTGTGACAGCTAAATGAGTTGCCTGAGTGCAATGGTTGGTCTTCAGACTGTGAGAGGAGCAGGGATGTTGGCTTAGATTTTCTTGATAAACCTGGTGGCTGGAAACCACACAGACAGAGCTAGAGGGATGGCCTTCTTCTCCATCACCCCTGAATAGCACTCGAAGGGAATGCAGGGCCTGAGGGACTATGTAGCAGAGAAGGGACTGATTCCTTGTGTTGGGTGTGCTTGGGTGTCTTAGAGGTCAGGCTAGTTCTGGTGTAGGTGTTCTTATCTCTATAATGAGCTCACCAACTTATCAATTTTCCATCTCCAGCTCCTTATTGGCCTGAGAAACCCAACTCTGTTGGCTTGGCTGTGTGTTTTGGGTATTCTTGGCTACGAGTAAGCCTGTTGTTCCCTTATTCCTTGGAGAATCATGCCCAGCTCGGGGGTGGCAACGTTGCTGCTCGAGATTTAGGAGCACGCTGGCCTATGGTTGGGTGGAACGTTGTAACGTTGTAGTTGGTTGCGGATCGAATTAATCTTAAGATAAGTAATTCTGTCCATTTTTACTTCTACAACTCTATTTCTATTAATGATATGAAATGAACATGTGGAAAATTGCATGTGTGAATGCTGGTGTGAATGTAAGATGTTTCTGCTGTGTGTGTGTGTTGATTAAATTGCATATTTGCATGATATACTGCAACGCACCCTATTTCAGCATTCTGTTATGCAATTTTTTTTGTGTATGCATATGCTCATGGGGCTCTTAGCCCGGTTGGTAAATGGTTGGGTCGCTTCCTCTATGCCAGTCGGAGGCTTGGGGACGTGACACACACTGAGAGATATTCTCCTCTCACTCATGCGCCCTCAATAAGTGAGTGTGAGTGGTACAAGTGATAAATAAAGAGGCTCTCACTCTCTATTTATATTCTTCCATTCACTTGAAGTGCACTCCAACATGTCAGCCTCACTTAACAATTAATTACTAGAGCCAACATCTCTAGGAGTGTTTAATAACCCTAGTGCCCCACCACTTGTGGGGACTTTTCCTCCTCTGGCCAATAGGAGGGTAACACAATGGTGGGGACTATTGCCCCGACTTACAATGACTCACCTAGGGTCGAATTCAATAGGATAGTCTAATAACCCAAGGGCCCCATAACTGTGGGGACTTTAACCCTTGACCAATAAGAGGGTTACCCACAATGACTTGACATGACTTTCTCATTATAAAAACTTCCCGGAATAAACATCGGGGTATGACATGACTCAAATACATTACAATACATCCCGGAATGAACATCGGGTTACAATAGATAAGAAATACAAGTGAATACATTCCAAAGTTACAATTACATCAATAGTCATTCCGCATATAGTTCAGTTAGAGTTCATTTACAGTTCTAGGATTGAACGACGCGTGTAGCTCCACTCGCTCTGCTTCATGGGGTTTGACGACTATATAAGAAGTAGGATAATCAAGCCGAATAGCGTAACTATCAGGTAACTCTATTTTCATCTACTTTGTTTTTAAGCATGAACAATATTTGCTTGCAATGTTGGATTAGTCTAATTATCAGTTTCCTGTGTAGTGTTGAAGTAGTATTGGAGTTTCATGTGAACTATTGGAGTAGTATTGGAGTTTCGTGTAAAGTATTGGAGCAGTATTGCAGTTGGAATCACAAGTAAGATATATTATCCTATATTTCCTTTCTAAACAATCTATTAAATGTAATCTTTAGAGGTAAGCTCCATAAACAAGTTTTTGAAACCCTAAAGGACATAAATCTTAGCTTAGGGTTATCGTTTCAAGTTTGAATGCTGCACATTTAAGCCGTTGACATGAAATAAATACTACATCTTACTACATCACAATCGATTTCATCTTCAACACAACAAAGTATCCCTCACACAAGAAATGGTACTTGTAAACATATACCATGAAACCTTAAACCACTAAAAATAAGAATATATATATGTAAGGGAACGCTTGAACATGGACTCCACCTGTTATGTCAATTAGTACATGTCTTTATATTATTCAAAATCCTGTAGGTTTTTTGTGCATATTTATGCAGTCTCTGCTTTTCAAAATATAAATATCCCTTGGGTATGCCTAGGGTTGCTTTGATAAATTACCCTCTTGACGCGTTGGTCTCCTGGGGAGGTTTTTGCACAGTCATAATCTGAAAGTTTCACAGGGCCAATTCAGAGAATTATCCTCTAACAAATATAAAACTAAAGTCTTCAAAAAGTAATAGGTTGTCAACTAATGAACTTGTGCTTGAACGCATGTACATCTCCGCCTTACACTAACAGGAAAGGAAATTTTATATAAAATTACCTTGGTTTTCGTAGTTGGCCAATGAATCTAAAGAGTTCTTCCTCCGCCATTCATTGTATCCCGTCAACCTTCTCTTGCAACTTCTCTCTGTGTCGTCAATTTCTACTATGCCATGGAATCCAACCCTTCAATAATCCATTTCCTTCACTTGAACAGAACCCTTAGCCAAAGGATTCTGATGAATCTTGACATCCAAAGGAAACTGTGCCTTATGATTGCCTGAAAAACTCCCGTCGTTGATGACTTCAGTAAAATTACCAGTAGCAATGAGAGGCTCAGACAGGGGCGACTGCAACTTCTCTCCGCGTCGTCAATTTCTGCTATGCCATGGAATCCAACCCTTCAATAATCCATTGCCTTCACTTTTCACAGAACCCTCAGCCAAAGGATTCTGATGAATCTTTACATCCAGAGGAAACTGTGCCTTATGATTGCCTGAAAAACTCCCATCGTTGATGAATTCAGTAAAATTATCAACAGCCATGAGAGGCTCAGACAGGGGCGAGGACTCATGAACCATGTTCGTCCCACGGAATAACTCCTTTCCCAATATTATAACCCTCTTCTGAACAAACCCATTCAGCAATGGGTAATCTCTCATACCTATCCCTGGTGGGAGTAGCAGGGAATGTAGCGGGTTGGTTCGGGAATCAATATTCAATATTCATTAGCCATCCCCTCCATATTCAATTGACAATGCCCTGCCAGATCGCATTAGATCTTGGCATTTAAAGAGGCTAGTACCATTTGGTCTGGGTAGTACCATTTTGTTAAGTCCATTGGCAACCATTTCTTTCATAGTTGTGAGTCATCACTTGTAAGAAACTAAACACTGAGTGTGTAATCTGGATAAATGAGTAATTGTAATTTAAAATATTTTCAATATTTTGAACGACGAGAATTTTTTTTATAATATAAGAATTTCAATATCTTATTTCCAATATAAGAATTTCAACATCTTAAGAAATTCATAAAGACAAGTGATTTTGAAAGATACAACGACGTTTTGAACTTTTGAAATCTACATAGGTAATTGAATTTGAAACATCTGTCATTTTTCCAGATTTTGAAATCTACAAGGTGGGGTTGGTGCATTCACATAATTAATGTGAATAGACAGGCCTATTTTCCTTTCGTCTCAATTAATTAGGGTTGTTCGCTTTGTTATTTGGTCTGGGTAGTACCATTTTGTTAATTCCATTGACAACCATTTCAACATCTCATTTTGTTAAGTCCATTGGCAACCATTTCAACATCTTATTTCCAATATAAGAATTTCAACATCTTAAGAAATTCATAAAGACGAGTGATTTCAAATGTGGTCATTCTTTTGAAATGTTGATTTAAATTAATTATTTCATTTTTAATTCAAAGGGTTTAGTTCAGATGTTTTATTTGTTTGAAGAACTGTTTTAACTACTTTACACTTCTAGCTTCTAGAAAGGCTAGAACCCTTTGGCAGGACCTGAAAGGATTCAAATTCGAGTTGCATAGAGAATTAAATTTGGGAACATATGTCATTTTTCCTGATTTTGAAATCTATAGAAATGAATTTGGAAGGTACTGTCATTATTTCACATTTTGGTATCCACAACGGTGGTTACAGATTTTAAAATCTAATTTCGAAACATAGGTATTATCATTATTCAGATTTTGTAATGCACAAATGTTGTTCAAGATTTTTAAATCTACCTAGGTAATGGAATTTGGAAATATCTCATTATTCATATTTTGAAATGCACAACGGCGGTTCCAGATTTTGAAAGATACAACGACGTTTTGAAATTTTGAAATCTACATAGGTAATTGAATTTGAAACATCTTTCATTTTTCCATATTTTGAAATCTACAAGGCGGGGTTGGTGCATTCACATCATTAATGTGAATAGACACGCCTATTTTCCTTCCGTCTCAATTAATTAGGGTTTTTCGCTTTGTTATTTGGTTTTAGTCCAGGAAATTCTGAGTCATTCATATTTGGTTTGGGTAGTACCATTTTGTTAAGTCTATTAGCAACCATTTCTTTCATAGTTGTGAGTCATCACTTGTAAGAAACTAAACACTGAGTGTGTAATCTGGATAAATGAGTAATTGTAATTTATAATATTTTCAATATTTTGAACGACGAGAAAAAAATTTATAATATAAGAATTTCAACATCTTGAGAAATTCATAAAGACGAGTGATTTCAAATGTGGTCATTCTTTTGAAATGTTGATTTAAATTAATTATTTCATTTTTAATTGAAAGGGTTAAGTTCGGATGTTTTATTTGTTTGAAGACCCATTTTAACTACTTTACACTTCTAGCTTCTAGAAAGGCTAGAAACCTTTGGAAGGACCTCAAAGGATTCAAATTCGAGTCGCATAGAGAATTAAATTTGGGAACATATGTCATTTTTCCCAATTTTGAAATCTATAGAAATGAATTTGGAAGGTAGTGTCATTATTTCAGATTTTGGTATCCACAACGGTGGTTACAGATTTTGAAATCTAATTTGGAAACATAGGTATTATCATTATTCAGATTTTGTAATGCACAAATGATGTTCAAGATTTTGAAATCTACCTAGGTAATGGAATTTGGAAATATCTCATTATTCATATTTTGAAATGCACAACGATGGTTCCAGATTTTGAAAGATACAACGATGTTTTGAAATTTTGAAATCTACATAGGTAGTTGAATTTGAAACATCTCTCATTTTTCCAGATTTTGAAATCTACAAGGCCGGGTTGGTGCATTCACATCATTAATGTGAATAGACAGGCCTATTTTCCTTCCGTCTCAATTAATTAGGTTTTTTCGCTTTGTTATTTGGTTTTAGTACGGGAAATCCTGAGTCTTGCATTCATATTTGGTCTGGGTAGTACCATTTTGTTAAGTCCATTGGCAACCATTTCTTTCATAGTTGTGAGTCATCACTTGTAAGAAACTAAAAACTGAGTGTGTAATCTAGATAAATGAGTAATTGTAATTTATAATATTTTCAATATTTTGAACGACGAGAAAAAAATTTATAATATAAGAATTTCAACATCTTATTTCCAATATAAGAATTTCAACATCTTAAGAAATTCATAAAGACGAGTGATTTCAAATGTGGTCATTCTTTTGAAATCTTGATTTAAATTAATTATTGATATAAATTAATTATTTCATTTTTAATTGAAAGGGTTAAGTTCAGATGTTTTATTTGTTTGAAGAACCGTTTTAACTACTTTACACTTCTAGCTTCTAGAAAGGCCAGAACCCTTTGCCATGACCTGAAAGGATTCAAATTCGAGTCGCATAGAGAATTAAATTTGGGAAATTATGTCATTTTTCTCGATTTTGAAATATATAGAAATGAATTTGGAAGGTAGTGTCATTATTTCAGATTTTGGTATCCACAACGGTGGTTACAGATTTTGAAATCTAATTTGGAAACATAGGTATTATCATTATTCAGATTTTGTAATGCACAAACGTTGTTCAAGATTTTGAAATCTACCTAAGTAATGGAATTTGGAAATATCTCATTATTCAGATTTTGAAATGCACAATAGCGGTTCCAGATTTTGAAAGATACAATGATGTTTTGAAATTTTGAAATCTACATAGGTGATTGAATTTGAAACATCTGTCATTTTTCCAGATTTTGAAATCTACAAGGCGGGGTTGGTGCATTCACATCATTAATGTGAATAGACAGGCCTATTTTCCTTCCGTCTCAATTAATTAGGGTTTTTGTCTTTGTTATTTGGTTTTAGTCCGGAAAATCCCGAGTCTTGCATTCATATTTGGTCTCGGTAGTACCATTTTGTTAAGTCCATTGGCAACCATTTCTTTCATATTCTGAAATCCATAACTCTGGATGCAGATTTTGAAATCTGATTTGGAAACATTTATCATTATTCATATTTTTAAATACACAACGCCAGCTCCAGATTTTGAAATCTACATAGGTAATTGAATTCAGAAACATGCAAGCAAGCCATCCCCTCCATATTCAATTGACAATGCCCTTCCATATCGCATTAGATCTTGTCATTTAAAGAGGCTAGTATAGGTCGAAATGAGAAAACTTAAAAACCCCATTTTAAATGACTTGCAAATCAACAAGCCTCCAACAAGTTTCCCCTCGCCGACAGTCTACGAGGTCACTCGCCATCAATCGGTAACCCTGCTGACAGAGCCCATGTAAGTGGCATTATTGGGAAGGCAGCCACTGATAATCATCTCGTCCAAGAATTCAATTGATAATGCCCTGCCCAATTGCATTGGATCTTGCCATTTAAAAGGACGACAGTGAGTAGACGACGAGTCTATCAGAGAAAACATTCGGGTAGAGTTAGGGTATTGGTTGAGTAACTAAACTGGCTGCCCAACAAGCAGTACAATTGATAGAGGTAGGACCAGGAAAGGTGTTCTAATTGTCAAGCTCCATTGAATTGATGCATAAACATGCAACTGATCTCGACTTCCCAACTCCAATAATAAATGTAGATTAATTATTTATTGTTTGATTTAGTTTTAATTTGTAAAAGATGTCATCGTTTAGACATTTGGGCAAATGATCAAGATTCTACAATCACAAGTGTCAATCCCATGATAAACTTATTTTAATAATTGATTATTTATTATGGGGTAGTAAGTTTGAATCCTTCTAATCCTGAGAATATCAATGGCATATTCAGAATACGTCACCACGCCATGATTTTGCAGAGAACAAACTGAGGCATCCCAGATCACATCTCAAAATTAGGTAATTCTTTAAATTATTTCTTAAATGTATGGGCCTTTTAGTTGTCGCTCGATGAGAGATCTTGCATAAATTGATATCGACCATGTTGTTTATCTCTTCTTAGTGGTCATTAAATTGTGTGCATTTAGTGTACAGGTCGGTAGCTTGAGCCACTAAGAGGTTGTGGGAGAAACCCCACTTCGATATGATCACCATGTCGTGCCTCTCTATTTTATGCCTTAGCTTGGTTCATGCTATTAAACTTTAATTTGTTAATTTGTTAAATGTATCATGGTTTTTGGGTTGATAGTATCTCGTAACTTATGGTATTATTTATGGCGGTACAAGTTGTGTTAGATTTCTACAACGATCTTATCACAATAACTCTTAAAATGTGATATAGCTATTGAAGAACTTATTTATAAAAAGTTGAGCTATAATTCATTAGTTTTAATTTCAAGAATGGAAGCAATTATGAAAATATAAATCATGTATAGTTATTTAATTTGGTATCTTTTAATATAAAATAGAATACTATATTTTTAATGGAAAATGGAATATTCTTAGAACTCATTAGTTTTCATTTGAAAAATTGGCAATAATTCTTATAAATGGAAATAATTATTTAAGCTCATAAATTTAAATATATAAATATAAATCATCTAATCAAATTAAACAAATAAATGTAAATAAAAGTAATGCATCAAATTTAAAAACACATAAATTAGTTATGCTCTTCACTTGAATTTACATAAGCAAATATAAGTATAACTTGTATAAATAAATAAAACACATCTTAACATAATTCAAAAAAATAAATCAAAATTTTTATAAATTTAAACTTCAATGATAAATAAACTAGATTATTTAAATACCAAATTTCATTTTTATATTTATAATTCAATGTGATTTATTAATGTTCTTTAAAATGCTTAATTTATATTTTGATGTGCATGAAACTTCTTTAAAATTGGATAACAAATAAAATAGAAGATCAAAAGCCATTGTTTTAAAAGATATGAAAGTTTATTTTAATAGGGTAGAAAAATTTTGTGTGAATTTAAGAAGTCACAACTTTAAGAACTTTGACGTTGTTTGGATTTGTAAGCACATTAAAAATAGTGAGAGTCCCATGGTTTGTTAATTTATTTTGTGTATAAATAAATCAGAGCCCAACTTGGTTCATTTCCATTGATTGAGCATGCCATCAATCCCAATGGTTTTTTATTAGTATATTAATAGAATCCCTAAACACGTGCTTAATCTCCATTCATGTTGCAATTTCTTGGTAACAACAAGAACTTGTGACCCAAGGGTGATGTGTTAGTTATGATCTTAGCAACCTCCAACCATTGTTGGATGTGTTGCTTTATCTTTATAATTGTTTTGAGTGAGTGTTAACAATCATTATCATTATTATCATATAATAACTATGTTAATTTTGTAATAGAGCTTATGGACAGAGTATCCTCTCATTGATGAATGACTCTATTTTCTTTTGGGCTTTAGCAAAGAGTCTTTTGATCCATTAATTAACACAAGGGAAGATCAATGTGTGTAGAGTTGAGGCATTTTCTAGAAAAATTTACACGACCTAGAAGAGTCTTAATTTGACTCGTTGTTGAGGAAAGCCACAACTTTAAGAACTTTGACATTGTTTGGATTTGTAGGCACATAAAAAAATACACTTGGCATATATTTTTCCAAAGAATACTTCTTCAACTTACCTTGAAGACATTTGGCATACTTTTGTCCAAAGAAAGATTTCTTCAACTTAATTTGAAGCTTGTAATTTTTCAATATGTCAACGACAACAACAAACATGAATTGACAGAAGGGAAGATCAATGTGTGTAGAGTTGAGGCATTTTCTATAAAAAATTACACCACCTAGAAGAGTCTTAATTTGACTCGTTGTTGAGGAAAGCCACAACTTTAAGAACTTTGATGTTGTTTGGATTTGTAAGTACATAAAAAATAGTGAGAGTCCCATGGTTTGTTAATTTATTTTGTGTATAAATAAATCAGAGTCCAACTTGGTTCCTTTCCATTGATTGAGCATGCCATCAATCCCAATGGTTTTTAATTAGTATATTAATAGAATCCCTTAACACGTGCTTAATCTCCATTCATGTTGCGATTTCTTGGTAACAACAAGAACTTGTGACCCAAGGGTGATGTGTTAGTTATGATCTTCGCAACCTCCAACCATTGTTGGATGTGTTGCTTTATATTTATAATTGTTTTGAGTGAGTGTTAACAATCATTATCATTATTATCATATTTTATATGTTAAATACTTTAAAATATTAATAATATTGAAATATTAACATTATTTTTTATAAATATTAAAATGGTTTAACATTATGTTATGTGTTTGGTGTTACTCAAAATTTATTTATGGTCTTGTTATCTTTATACTTATTAATATTATATTCTTTTCAAAAAACTCAAAATATATTTATATAAAATCATTTTAAAATTTTTAATTTTTTAAATTATATTTCCTTTCTATCCAATTTTTTTTATTGCTATGTTTATATTTAGATATGTTTTTTTCTATCAAATTTCATTTTATTTAATATTTTTATATTTAGATATGTCTTTTACATTTGTTAATTTATTTTGTGTATAAATATTATTTATTGGACATCATTTAAAAGCATGAAATAGTGGAGACTTCTAATAGAGAGCTTTAAGAATGATTGATTTTTTTGGTGATATCTCTTGGTTGCATTTTCTATGTAGAAGTGGCAACCACTCCAAAACTAAAGCTTTTCTCAATTCTCAACGGGATTCTCCTCGCATTGCAGTATAAACTATATTGCATTTTCCATGTAGAAGCACCAACCACCCCAACACTAAAGCTTTCCCAATTCTCAGCGAGATTATCCTCACATTGTAGTATAAACTATAAACAATGGAG
>LPNX010039657.1:17563-43924 GCA_001517045.1 Pseudotsuga menziesii | reverse complement strand
GTTATTGTCTTTTTCAAAATGCTATGTTGAAATTTCCCTTTATGGATATGTATTACAGAAATGTTTAAATGCTAAACTATGTCATTTTTGGATTCATGCTTTGTAATTTTTGTGTGTAACATTGTGACTACATTCTTATATATATATATATATATATGGTTTACGTTTCATAATTTGATAATGTCAAAATTGCACTTTATGAATAAGAGTATTTTGTCGTTTTTGTCTGAAGATTTAAATCCAGAGTCCCATGGTATTCACAAATTTTGAATTTATGAATACCATTTGAGAGAGATGTGTCATGATGTCAGAATTCAAGAGACATGTGCTCAGCCAATTGGCGAGGCCCCTCTTGCACATCCATTTTTTGGATGTTAGACTAATAAATGACACGTTAGTGACCTCAATATTTATAATCATGAGAAAACTGAAAATGACACATTAGGTTTTGTTTAACGTGTCTGTGGCCCAACAAGAAACACATATGGATGTAGAACTCACATTTATAAATGAATAGATGACGGCTCTCATTTAGCATTCCATTGTTGGATGTTAGACATAGGATACGTAACATTGACATGTCGTTTATCACTCTAACATCTGCTTTTGGATGTTAGACTCATAAAGCACATGTCAATGACCTCAAAATTGCAATTGATAGATCAATTCATAAACACATTTGGATCTAGAACTCACATTTTTAAATGAATAGTGAGAGTCCCATGGTTTCATAAATTATGAATTTATGAATACCATTTGAGAGAGATGTGTCATGATGTTAGAAGTCAAGAGACATGTGCTCAGCCAATTGGCATATATATATATGGTTTACGTTTCATAATTTGATAATGTCAAAATTGCACTTTATGAATAAGAGTAATTTGATGTTTTTGTCAGAAGATTTAAATCCAGAGTCTTATGGTATTCATAAATTTTGAATTTATGAATACCATTTGAGAGAGATGTGTCATGATATCAGAAGTCAAGAGACATGTGCTCATCCAATTGGCGAGGCCCCTCTTGCACATCCATTTTTTGGATGTTAGACTGATAAATGACATGTTAATGACCTCAATATTTATAATCATGAGAAAACTGAAAATGAGACATTAGGTTTTGTTTAATGTGTCTGTGGCCCAACCAGAAACACATATGGATGTAGAACTCACATTTATAAATGAATAGTTGAGCGCTCTCATTTAGCATTCCATTGGTGGATGTTAGACATAGGATACGTAACATTGAAATGTCGTTTATCACTCTAACATTCACTTTTGGATGTTAGTCTCATAAAGCACATGTCAATGACCTCAAAATTGTAATTGATAGATCAATTCATAAACACATTTGGATCTAGAACTCACATTTATAAATGAATAGTGAGAGTCCCATGGTTTCATAAATTTTGAATTTATGAATACCATTTGAGAGAGATGTGTCATGATGTTAGAAGTCAAGAGACATGTGCTCAGCCAATTGGTGAGGCCCCTCTTGCACATCCAATTTTTGGATGTTACACTGATAAATGACATGTTAATGACCTCAATATTTATAATCATGAGAAAATTGAAAATGAGACATTAGGGTTTGTTTAACGTGTATGTGGCTCAACCAAAAACACATATGGATGTACAAATCACATTTATAAATGAATAGTTGAGGGCTCTCATTTAGCATTCCATTGTTGGATGTTAGACATAGGATACGTGACATTGATATGTCGTTTATCACTCTAAGATTTGATTTTGGATGTTAGACTCATAAAGCACATGTCAATGAGTAGTTTCTTAATGTGAACAAATGAAGTTATGTTGCATCTATAAAATGTATAAAATAAATATTGTTTCAATTTGATTGGTTTTGTTCATAATCATACGTTCTTTCATTGTTTTGTTATATAGCTACAAATGGATCCTGCCATCTGGAGTTTGTTGCCAATGGAGATATTGGAATTGATTTTGTTGTGGGTTCCTTTTTCGACATTGACCCAGTTTGGATCAATTTCTAAACATTTCCAAGCACTTTTGTGGTGACCAACATTTAGAACTTCTTGGTTGAACAATCACATAACTGAAGTTGGTTTTTTTTGTTGAAGTTTGGCGCCCATACGAGATCGAAATACTATATAAGTTTATCAATTCTATAGGAGATACTTCTTTTCTGCAAATTACCAATCCAAAAAACAATTATACAATTGAATGCACGGCTAGTTCAAATATTTTTCTATCGATGTTTTGTTCATTGCCGGGTCACAAGCGCTACTCCATTATTAACCCATTCAAAAGACGGTTTTTATATATAGGCGTGATTGAAATTGGAGTGCTTGGTTTCTTCACACTCATAAGCAATATCGATGATCACAAACACGGATGGATAGTTGTTCATCATGAAGAGACCGAACATGGTTCAAAATTCCTTATGTCGAGCAATGTGAATAGAGATTGCAGAGAAATTGATGTAATTGGTTTCATTCCAACCCCTCCTAAAGATGCAGTTTTTTTAATGGAAAACTATATTGGATAAATATGAGAATCATTTCATAGGAAGATGCTCTATATTCCTATACTATGTGGTCACTTGACATTGTATTGAACAAATGGGTTGGTCATGCGATTCATACAGGACACATCAAATGATCCATGTGTTTGACTATACATCAAAACCAGTTGCTATGTCTTGTGAACGATGGTAGGACAACTATATGGTCCATAACTGAAATGACGGATCTGAGGATTGGTGCATCTGTAGTTCAGGAGGTGCATGGGTTTTGGATATTTGGAAGAGATTTGAGATGGACCCTTTTAGAAGTTATGCCACTCCATATAAATACACATTGTCCTAGGTACCTTCCATTTCAGGCTCTGGGGAGTTTTATTCTGATGTGTAGGTATGGTCAAATCCCGTACATATATTATGACCTCAACACTTGCAGGGTTACTCATGTAGGACCCGATGAAGGATCATTGCGTGGAAGTCATCGATTGCCTATGCTAATAGACATCCAATGTACCAACATTGTAATGTCTATAAATTTTTTCCCTCTAACTCCAAGCATGAAAGTATTCGATGATTTACTCCCTTTTCCTACAAATTGGGATGAGTCGTTGGGGCGTTATGGCATGTAAACAATATGCAAAAATGATGTTTTTTTTTCATATTTTATGAATTTTGATCATATTTTTATATTATGTACATCCATGTAATCATTAGCTATATCTAAATTATATTGCACCAATAAATATCCATTGTGGATGTTATTTTTTTTTGCAGTGTATGTATTTTTTTGTGATCATTTTTACATTTCGTCATTTTATATTGACTAACACGCAAAAAAATGTTTCCCTTAGTCTAACACTTTTAAATTATACTTATTCTTACAAAAAAAACCTGTGTTTTATGAGTATTTTAAAATAAAGGCATATTTACATTAATCCATCTGCTAACAGATTCTCATATTTTGTGTTATAGAAAGGGATATGGTCCCTACGATTTGGAAATCTCTGCCAATAGACATACTTGAAATGATCTTTCTCTAGTTACCTTTATCAATAATTATCCATTTGAAAATGGTTTGCAAAGGTTGGAGTCATCTTGTGTCTGAAAAAAATTTCATCTCACAATGGAAACACAATCAACCGAAAGAATATGGAGTTTTGGTTGGTTTTGGCTCTTCTAGTAGACATCGGTTTATTGGCCATTACATTAGCCAAATAGGAAAATGTTCATCTCTTTCTATGCAACTCTTAAACAACGAATATAAAATTGAATCCACGTGTGGTTCAATTGTTGCAGTTTCATCCTCGAGTATCTTGTATCGAAAAAGAAACTACTACATCATCAATCCATTCACAAATACTTGTACATTTGTAGGGTCTCTTGGTCTTGGTGATTGGGGTTTCTTTACATTGTTGAAAAATTATCAACAACAAAAATACCATTGGGTAGTATTGAAACATGTTTATACAGAATTTCAAACAAAATATTTTATTTCTAGCAGCATTCATATGGGGTGGAGACAAACATGTCCTATAGATGGCGATGTTTTGCGGCCCAAAAATCCCATATTGTATAATCAAACAATGTTATGGGTGGACAGTCATGTGGTTTCTAGAGATAATCATATATGTATATACAAGCTATGCTGGATAGATATTGAGAATAACAAATGGGAGTTCCAGTTTATTCCACACTCGAATTCAACGTTATCGATTAGCCTAGCATGTTATCGCAATGAGCTTCTTTGTTTTATCAATGATGGGAGAACTATAGTGTGGTCTATAGAACAAACAAAAAATTAAAATGATTCAACAAATTCTTCGATAAGAAATGGATGTTTAGAAGGTGGGTTGTGATGGAGTATCATGTCTAATTTGACCTCGGGCATTAATCGCAAATGCAGTGGATATTTTCCTGTTGCAGCACTTGATAATTACATGCTCATGTGCAAATACGACCGTCTTACTTTTTGTTTCTATGACTTCATTGACACACATTCTAATTTTGTAAGTGAGGATAGAATGTTGGATTCTGCATTGTCCAAACTTGAAAATCCAACACAACTAAGTGTTGTTGAGCTTGTAGACAACATATCCATCATTCTAAATTGCCCAAACATGGATTCAATTGATGATATGTTTTTAACGGGATAATATAAACATATATGGCATGTTACTTGCATGTATGTTATGCAAGTTGACATGTTTGGATGGTTCTTAATCATACTTATTCAAAATATTTCTTCCCAACAAACTTTACTAGGTTTTTGGCAATCAGTACTACATATGGAATGTTACTTACTTGTACTTATTCAAATCGACATCTTAAATAATTCATTATCATGCTTATTGGATTTATCTCTTCCGATTTTTCCCAATTTACATCCTCTATGAAATAGACATTTATCATACATGCCATTTTTTTTAATTTTCTTGGATACAAAACTTGAGTACAATATTAGTCTATATCTTGGCCATCTTCAACTATAAAATTATTATAAGATAATATTTGAATAAAGTTCAAAAAGTTTACGTATGTGTTTCTTTTTACTATACCTATAACATGACTTTGTACACTAATATGGTTTGACATTAGCTATTTTTTATATATATTCATGTAGATATCTCGTCAGAGAAAAATAGTAATTGGAGCAATGAGAAGAAATTGACGGAAACATCGCATCACACGCAAAAAAAATTCCTCGCGAAAACACTATAATAAAAAAAAGGAAGATATTAATAGGAAACGTCGTTTATTATACAAAGAGAATAGTGAGCAAATCAACAAACAAAGAAGAGAACGTCATGGTCATTCCTTTGCAAATGTCATTGATTCTCAGGACGAGCCCACTAAATTCCAGAGCATATCTGATATAATGAGGAGATCAAATCGCCGAAGTCAATTTCTATCATCAATACCTACATATAGCGACAACTGTAACGAAAAGTTGAATGAAATTAATGAACCTTTCGTAAATCATACTTCTGGCGAAACTTTTTCTAATCATGCACCGAGGTATAAGGATTACATGGTGTTGTCTATATTTGAAAATAAGTGTTGATATGTACAATATAAATATACTTACATACATGTTCAATGTTTAGATAACTATTCGCAACAATTTTCCGAATCGACCATTTGATGAGCGCGAGGAAGCTATGCATGCAAATCAAAATGAAACAGTACATAATGATAACACCAATATAGATGAAAGAAGCAGTGGAATAAGAACAATTTCAGTAGACCAAGTGGAGATGCACAAAGGACAATTTCTCTTGGAACATCAAAGGTATTACTCATCCTATTCGTACGCAAGTTCCATATTTCGATCTTACCAGAATATTTGACATAATATTTAACAATGACATTTTCACTTTTCAGGATAATAGCACCGAGGATCGTCGAGGACACAACATTCAAACCCCAACTCATCTCAACAATATGATGGCAACCAACCTTCATTATAATTTTCATGATCACAACCATCTGGGTCAGGTTTCAGGTAATGGTACTCGACGAAGGAAAGTCAGGAATCTACATCGTCGCAACAACAGAGGAGAGAGATGTCGGCATGTCTCATCTCACTTTGCATTGAATGCTAATGTCCATGCTCAAGATCCAGGTTTAAATATACATACATCAAGAAACATGGTTGAGTTTTTCCAACAAATGTCCTCTTTCCATCAAGCATTTCGTGCCCAAATTGATAAATTGTCAATTGTGCAAATGTGTAATGTTTGTCACGAATCATACCATGGAATGAATGTTTTCAGACGAGATCAAGGACCTATTTGTGTGAGATGTAGGAAAGAGCATGGTATCCATCATTTCTCTCGAGATAACAACATGAATCTCAGCAAACAACCTCCTGTTTTATCAGTTTTTACACAGGTTGAAGAAATGCTAATAGCACGAGTGAATCTAATACTACAGGTCACACATGCACGTAGAGGTCAATATAAATATAGTGGCCATACAATTAGCTTCCCGCAAGATATCGTTTCAATTGTTAAAAGACTTCCTCGTCGAATAGAAGACCTATACATATTAATTGTCAGAAGAGAAGGGCCTCCATCCAAGCACTATGATTGCATTGTTAGTAGGTCGTGAGTAATGGATGCATTGCATTACAAAATATGGATGGAAAAATATTACCGAGATGTTGAAGTTGATCCAGAATCAGTCGTATGTCTCCCAGACCATCCAACAGATGTCTCCTCTAAATTGCGTTATATCAACTCTGACATAGCTGACTCAGGTGATATTGATGCAGACATTGATATATTTGGAACTCATCGACTCGAAACTCATCCTTCATCCTTTACAGCTAGAATGCCAAATGCGCAAAGAGAGATAGAAGAGATATGAAACTTTGTTAACAAAGAATATTCTTTGTTAGATTTAGATATGGAATGGCCAGAGATTGGTTTGTCTCCAATAAATGAATACAACACAGAAGGTTTGTTTGACATGGCATTTCCAACATTGTTTCCCACCAGCACTACTGATTGGTTGCAACCACGTTTGAAGGATGTCCACTTACATGAGTATGGGTTGCACCTACTTAAATATTGTGATCAAAGGTTTGGAAAACATCCAAGGTTTCGGTATTTTGTATTGAAAATGATAAAGAGACATTAAAGCCAAGGAACAACTGCTGTATTCATGAAAAAAAACATTGAAGATGGCATACCTACCACAATTGAAGATTTGCGTAAGGAGCTCATTGAAGTCCCTGACACCAAATTAGCCGAACGATTGATGCGCTTTGGTTCATGTCTTCGAGGAACAAAGGAATATTGGAACATATGCCGGAGTGAGTTACTGACATGATATCACAACTCCATTTCCCAACTTTGTTTTTCACTTTGAGTGCAACTGATACCAAGTGGCCAGACCTACATAAAGTTATGCCCAATTCTGCACCTGTATCTGCACAAAACAGAAATATATGGAGAACCGATAATGTTATAAACTATCCACATATTGTTGCAAAGTATATTCATGAACATTTTAGTATATTTCGTGACGAAACCATAGTGAAATACATTCATGCTAAAGACTACTGGTACAGGTAAGTCGTTTCCTTATTCTATTTTTTAATCTAACATGTTAGATTATTACTTGAAATTTTGTTGCAAGCTAATATTATTGAAACATGATGAGTTTCATAGGTATGAATGGAAACATAGGGGTTTAGCACATATCCATGGATTTTTGTGGTTAGAAGGTGCACTAGACATGGAACAACTAGATTGGAAAGACACGATAAGAGTTGATGCAGCAAGACGATACTTTGACAATTATGTAACAGCATGGAATCCTCATGACCACGGGAATATATCTATTCATTAACCTCTAGAGGAAGATCCTTGCTTATTGGATACCGGTGAAATATTCAATACAAATCCCCTTGATGATTATGAGCAACTAGCAAATCGAGTGCAACTCCACACAAGATGCAGTGTTCATTCATGTTTATGAAAAAAGGTTCCTCCTACATGTGCCAATACAATGCACCATGGGAACTTCAAGACCGGTCAAAAATATTTGTCAATGACAAAGGACACAAAAAATATGAACCTGCTCACAACGACGAGAGGTTAGATGTTCATAACATTCCTCTTCTTTCAATATGGCGTGCCAATGTTGATTGCCAGTCAGTTCTTTCATGTCATGCAGTTTTGAAATACATTGCAAAGTATGCTTCAAAATTAGAGAGAAGATCAGAAAGCTATCAAGACATGTTGACAATAATTTCCAATGTCGTTGACTCTGACATTCCCTCTATATCTGCATATAAAAAGTTTCTTGCTGAAACAATTGTGGAAAGAGATATAGGAGCACAAGAAACCTGTCATATGTTGTTAAAGCTTCCTCTTGTTATTTCTAGTCGTAGCTTTGTTTCGGTTAATGTTGGAAGAAAAATATTCAAAAGAGTTTCTTTCGACTCAGATAACAACAAATTCCCAACAGGGTCTGGGTTTCTAGAGCACTACCAAAATATACCTCCATTTCTGGAGCACTTACTTTGATTGAAACTTCACGATCATGGTATTTTAGTGGTCGAAGTCAGATAGAACTGTGGAAGCCAAGAGATACACCTACGATAGTTTGTGTATGGCCACGGTTCTGTGAGGTTCGTAACAGCAATTCAGATTCCTTTGAGTCATTTTGCCTCAGTGAATTACTTCTCTATAAACCATTCAAAAACATTCAGATTGATATTGGAGTCCGCACAAAAATTATTATTCAGAATTGGAGGATGCTTAGATATCGAGCTTGGCATGTCAATAGGATACCTTTGGGACCAGATACCAATGAAGAAGATGACGATACACATCAAGATGAAGTGTTTCATGAGAATGGCATGGATGAGTGGGAGATGTTGCCACGTCTTGTTCCTCCCAATACTATTCAAGTTTAAGACATTGACACTCTTGGTAGCAGAGACTTTGACTTGATCCATGCATGGAATAGTACTACAGGTTCAAATAGAAACTTAGAGGACCCAACATATTTCATAAAAAATGCATGCTCAAGAGGATCGATACTAGATCTCTCACATTCTAGGTTGGCTTCTCCATCCTCATTTTCTGATAAGCAACGTCTTTGTTTCAAAACTGTTATTGAACATTTCCATGAAGGACCTAATGCAGACCCGCTGAAGATGATAATTCAAGGAACTACAGGGACAGGAAAGTCTTACCTTATACATTGTATTGGACATGAATTTTCAATGCATTCCATAAATGTAAAAATCCCGCTGCTATTGCTAGCACCTACAGGAGTAGCTGCCTTCAACATATGAGCCAAAACAATTCACTCGGCCCTCAGAATCCCTATTAAAGACTTCAAATATTTACAGGGTCAGTCACTTTCTGTATTGCAAAAAGAAATGTGATATGTTACACACATTTTAATTGATGAAATGAGTTTCATTGGGCCAAGGTTGTTCATACAAATTGATTCACGTCTTCGGGAGGCATTTCTTGAAAAAAGGTCAGTTCCTTTTGGTGGGAGATCATTGATTCTTGTTGGAGATCTTGGGCAGTTGCATCATGCCAGAGATAAACCATTGTATGTTGGAGACATGGCTGGCAGGGTCTTATGGAAATATTTCACAAAGGTTGTTACATTGGACACAGTATTTCGTCAACAAGGAACATATCCAAATCAAGTCAAAATTAAGAGGTTGCTAACCAACATCAGAAATGCAAACCCAACAGTGGATGATTGGAATCTTTTAATGTCACGAACAGATGCAAATATGGATGGTACTAAAAGTAATACTTTCAATTCAAAAATCCATTTGTTTCCTACGAACATCTTGGTAAATGTACATAATCGATGTATGCTAAAGTCACTTGGAATTCCTATAGCACGATGCGTTGCTGAACATATGAAGAATAGAGATTTTACTGACGCTGATGATGACAAGCTTCAACAAGAAGTGCTTGTATGTCCTGGTCAGCAAGTGATGTTGACGTGTAACTTATGGGTGGAAGCAGGGTTGGTAAATGGAGCACTTGGGACAGTTCAAAACATTTTTTTCTCTGATGGATCCAAACCACCACAACTGCCAATGTATGCTTCAGTCTCTTTTGATGATTACATTATTTTACCATGGGACATCATATATCCCAAAATTGTTCCAATAACACCTGTTGTTAGAGGAAATCGCAAGCAAATCCCATTGCGTATGTCTTGGGCTCTTACCATACACAAATCGCAAGGTTTGACTTTACAAAGGGAAACCATCGATATCGGTATCGCAGAGAGGCAAGGTTTAACTTTCACAGCAATTTCAAGGGTAAGATCTATTGATGGTTTACGAATATCTCCATCGTTTACATTTGAAAGGTATTCAAATATGGCCAAAAGTGCATATGCTACAATCAGGAAGAAAGAAGAACAACGGTTGGAATCCATTTAAGCTTAAAGATCACAACTATTAGGTTATTAGGTAACTTGATTGTTTATTGTATAGATATTTATATTGACATGTTTCATTGTTATTATTTTAATTGGCAGCAAGAAATATAGATTGCAAGAGAGCAAACCAAATTACAAACAGAGTAGGTTTATTCTCTTTTTATTCATTTTCTTTTCATATAGTTGTCGAGAAATTTTTTTTTCCCTATATGTCAACATACACTTTTTCAGTATGTTCAATTACAATTCAATTTACAAGCATTTGTTAAGCTGTATTATGACATAAAAATATAGTGGCAACCATTATTTTTTGTTCTTCATATTCTTTCTGTATGTGTTGAAAGAGTAACAATATAGTTAGTTATCTATTTTTTTTCATAATATCCTCACATGTAATTGTAATTTTTTTTAATTGAGTTTTATCGATTGAAATGATAGATTACGAGATGACATGCCAACGATTTTAACATATATAACCATGACCATGCATGTTACCATTTTATGCAACTTACATTTTGTTATATTGTGTAATTTAATTATTATTGATATCTTACAATTTTAGTGCTTATGCCACATTTCATCCAATGTTGTTTATTGTATTATTTGGTTATTGTAGCGTACCTCTCATATCTCCAAGCCATCATGGGTGAAAAAGGGGGTGAAATTTTGTTAAGATATTTCTATAACATTTGTCAATCATGTTAGTGACACATTTGTACGTGGAATTTCAAGGGAAACATGTACAATCAATCACCTAATTGGCAGAATTTTCTTTTTAATGACTGACAATAAAGGGTTGAAGTATCTTTTAGATCAGCCAAATTTAAATGCCAGACAAGCTAGGTGGTTAGCTTTCCTAAGCGAGTATGATTTTGAAATTCAACATATAAAAGGGAAAGAAAATAAAGTTGTTGATGCATTAAGTAGGAATGCAAGGCTGGATTTTGCAGCAGCTATTAGCACCTATGTTTCAGACTTAGATGAACAACTTAAAGAAGGAATAGAACAAGATGAAATTTACCAAAATTTGCAAGCTAAAGCTAAAGAAAATCCAACAAAAAACTTAATTAAAGGTTATAGTTTAAATGAAAAAGAATTTTTACTGTATAAAGATAAAATGTATGTACCTAACGTACATAAAGGTAAGCTGTTAATTCTGGATGAAATTCATAAAACACCATATTCAGGTCACTTAGGTTATCAAAAGACTATAACTATGTTAAGAAAAGAGTATTTTTGGCCAAATATGAAAACTGAAGTAGCAGAATATATTGCTAGGTGTTTTGAATGCCAACAAGTAAAAACTGAACATCAACACCAATCTGGTTTGCTTCATCCATTACCCATTCCTAGCTGGAAATGGGAGATAATTAGTCTAGATTTTATTACTGGGCTGCCTAAAAATCAAAATTAGAATGATTCTGTCATGGTAGTAGTTGATAAGTTACGCAAAACAACTCACTTTATACCTATTAAAACTACTTATAAAGCTGCAAACATAGCTGATATTTTTCTAAAACATATTTTCCGATTACGTGGAGTACCAAAAGTCATAATCTCAGATAGAGATCCTAAGTTTACAGGAAACTTTTGGAAGTCTTTGTTTAAAGGGTTAAACACCACATTAAATTTTAGTACTTCTTTCCATCCTCAAATAGATGGACAAACTGAAAGGGTAAACCAAGTATTAGATGATTTATTAAGAATGTATGTGAAAGACCAGCCTGGTAAATGGGAGGACTATTTACATCTGGTAGAATTTGCTTATAATAATAATTATCAGACATCAGCCAGATTTAGTCCTTTTGAAATTTTATATGGACGGAAATGTAATACTCCTATCTCTTGGAGTAATCCAGTAGATAGATTGGTATTATTTCCAAAACTGTTAAAAGAAATGGAAGAAATTGTAAAACAAGTGCAGAGAAATCTGAAAGTGGCACAGGATCAGCAGAAAAGTCAAGCAGACTTAAAAAGAACTCTAAAGGAGTTTCAGGTAGGTAAACATGTGTTCATCAAGGTAAGGCCCAAAAATATCTCTCTAAGATTGGGGAGTTGTGCAAAATTGGCACCTCGTTACTGTGCCCCATTTGAAATTTTGTCTAGGATTCGACAAGTAGCTTATCAATTAGCATTACCACCAAATTTAAGAGTACATAATTTTTTTCACATTTCTGTATTGAATAAATATGTTCATTATGCTACTCATGTTGTTAATTGGAATGATGTATAGGTGGAACCAAAAGGAGAATTTCTGGTGGAACAGGACTGTATCATCGGGAGGAGAAAGATTACACTTCGAAACCGCACCATTAGACAAGTAAAGGTGCAATGGAAGCACCTTAGTCCATAGGAAGCCACTTGAGAATTGGAAAGTAAAATGTGAGATACATATCCAATTCTGTTCGAGGGGAATTCTAAGGATGAAGAATAAATAACATCGAGGACGATGTTATATTCTAAGAGGGTGTGTATGTCACATGCCCCAATTTTGCAAAATAATATTATCTTATTTTGATTTTATTCCAAGACATTATGTTAAAATTTATGCTAATTTGTAATGATGACTCAGCATAGTCAAGATATTGAATGTAATTCTGAATATTTTAATTATAAATAAATAAAAGTGGAGACAACAGCTTGGGAGAGCTGTTAAAAAGAGTGTTACTGGTCAAGTTGGTGGAGGATACTGGGAGGGGAGTAAATACACAAGTGGCAGCATCCTCAAACACTTCCGATGTTGCAGGTGGCAACCTCCCTACATTTGGGTTCATGATCCCTTGAGAAAGAGGGATCAAAGCAGGTGGTTCAATTAATGAAAACTAACCCAAAAAAGACCTAAGCAATCTTAATAAAAAATACCATTGAAGAGAGCTAAGGCTACTCATTATTCTAGGAAGAGAACCATTCATGTGAATGTACTTCAGAGGATTTCATTGGGAAGGGAATTTGTGGAATGTGTTTGAGGGGTAAACTGCAGAAAGGGATCTAGTATAGCTATTCAACTGAAGGATCTTGTTGCTAAGTGCAGAGTTAGTACTGAGTCATTGGAATAGTATTTTGTTGCTTGCTCCACCAGTTCTCGGCCAAGGAGACCAGGAACAGGCTCGAGGGTCCTAAGAAGACGATGTTTGAGCGCTTTCTAGGAGTTGGTAGGGAGGAACGACCTCCCAACGCTGTTGCCATCCAGCTTTAAACAGGTTCTACAGTCTTCTATTTGCTGTGTTAAAAGTTTATATCTGAGAATGAATGAATAATGAATGATTTACATGTTTTTTAGTGAACTATTAGAGCTTGTAATCTTTTAGTTATTTGAATATTCAATCTGTAATTGGATGAAATAATCCTACCTATGTTTTTCCCCATCTGGAATAAACCAGACCATACACTAGCATAGGTAGTGTGTTTAATATAGATGAATATATGATAGGAATCTGAAATGAGTAGATGTATTATGCATTTCATTATATCAGTGTAACTTATTTCTGTATGAAGACTATTATCAGCAAAGAACAATAACATATTCTTATATGTTCTTGTTAACCATATTAAGTAGGTAAGTACTTTAGAAAAAGAAATAGAAATAACTCAGCACAGGTAGAAGGATCTTTTTTATAAATACTCTAATAGGAAATAGATTATGCTATACATAGTATCTTATTCTTTTTATCGAATTTAAATTATGCAGGATGTTAATCTGTGCTATGTTACATGTTTATTTTCCTTGTATCATACTTATTAACTGTTGTTATGCAGTAGACTAAATAAATCTAAACTACTGGTTTACTTTCAGTTCAAGCAAAGGTATCAGATACCATATCTAGTTTACTATAATTAATAATAGTTTTAAAAAAACTAACAGATATGACTAACTCAGGATAGTGATATGAAAAATATTATGGTATTAAGATAGAAAATATAAATACTTAGTTTAATTAAGTATATTGTCAATTAACTAAGAGAATTAGTTACTATAAATCGAAAGGGTTTTGGGAAAAGAATTATTCTTTTATTTAAAAAAAATAGACTCATTACTAAATTAATGTTTACGAGTAATCCTACTAAAACCCTAGGTAACAATTTAGAAAAACAATGAGAACTTAATAAATTAACATTGCATATCTATATAAGAACTGTACTGCAAATACTAACAGGTTTATCTTTCTGCAAAAGAGAACTGTAGGGTCGAACCCTAGTTTAATAATACCCTTGTTCTAATAAAAACAACCAAGTCATAATCTAGTAGTTGGATTTTATGTACAAGTATAAGCAATAAACTGTTACAGAAGAGTCACAGTCTTATTTAAATAAGTGTATGCACAAATACAAGCTTACGTATTTGTATTATATACAGATAATATTATTAACATAAATATTATCGTTTATAAATAAAAAAGAAATTCTTTTACAAACTGGAGAAATCTTTAAAGAAAGAACAAAGATTATTTCCATAAACCCTAACCTGCAATTCCTCGAGCCATTAAAATAATTTTAAATTATTTTGACAGTAATCAAACTTAATGAAATAACAATACAGAAATTATCTTTATAAAAGTTAAATAGGGTAAAAACCCTAGCTCTTATTTATGAGCAGAAAACTACCAGTATTCTTTTATATGCAAATCCATTACAGTAGTAACCTAGGATAAACAACAAGCTTAGTTCTTTTTATATATAACCATTAAAAGAACAAATTGAATTCATTACACAGAGATAAAATACAAAAACATAAAGGAGAACAAATTTAACTTACAGACAGACAATATTAAAAATATTTACATTATATCAACAAGTTCGAAGACTGAATGTAAGCCAAAAACTTGAACAGAGTACAAAACCTCAGCAAGGAGTCGAGCACCCATATTCAGATATGGAGTATGAACAAGCATATACATCATAAATTAAAAAAACTTTAAGTTCATTACAACTATGAGAGGAGCTTTACAAGTCACAGCTTAAAGTTGTAGTCACCTTGCAACAAGCAAGGGTTTTAACCAAAACAAAAAGCATAAAAACGAAGGATAGCAACCCAATACTGGGTGCAACAAGGCCGAAACCATCTCCAACTACAAGAGTCTGTACAAGCAAAGGAAACCCTATTTGAAACCGGAGCTTACTGTGAACGCTTTGTGGATCCATCTATACAGTGCAACGACCGTCAACCTTGAAGACAAGTTAACCTGCAATGCAAAAGAAACAGAGTTTAATAAAAATTAAAACCCTTGTGCAGATTAAAAGCGTAAGAGTAATGGAAGTTAAATGATAACTTACCCAAGCTGGAAATGAAAACGATGGAGCCCCGGACGAACAGTAACACTACAACCAACATCAAGAAGAGTCGAACCCTCATGCTCGTCGAGGATGGAGATGACGGACTCTGGTATTTCACAACTAACAGCAGAGGGGGTAAGCTTGAGTAATGGTTGCAAGGAGTCTGCTAGCATGGATATGGACTATCACTACAAGCAAATAGGTAAACTAAACTCCAAAACCCTAAGAAAAAGGAGCTACACGATTACATATAATAATCCCAAAGCTTTCACCAAGGACAGACCACGACAGAAGGAGCAGTAAAAAGGAATTTCAAGCAGCCGTAAGCCATGTGCAACGAGAAGCAGTGAACTGTGACCAAATGAAAGACGTTGTAGTGAAGGTGAACAATATAAACCAACTCAAGGGATAAGGTCATGATAAAGGTGAGCGAGGGAGTCTTTGCAACTCACGGTCACCATGGGAGCTTATAGAGCAGCCCACAGGGCCAACGCAAATATCAGAAAGCAAATAAGCCGAGGATTAGGGTTGAAGACTATATAAGCAACCAGTGCATGGCCAAAAATTCTCCACATGGCTGCATCAATACAAGCATGCAGTGGGTCAACTTTCTATAGTCACCTGCATTACATAACAATCATTTAATCACATGATGATTTCATCGATTAACGTATGATCTCTATAGTTTTGCATGGGATTCAAATATCATGATAATAGTTTGAATGTTGGTGCATATCTCGTCATTGGCGTGGGTTTTTAACGTTATCATAATGTTGACTAATACATACCATAAACCTTAGCCTCGTAACCCAAAAGAAATATATTATATAACTTATCAATAACCAATGTTATGAATTATCGCTAATCAAAGCTAGTGAGGATTGTACATAGTAGATTATACTAATGAGTATGATGGGGAAAGATTATGAAATTATATTAACATTATCATGGGTTATATGCATAGTATACATGTGAGCCTTAACCCCTTTTTAATTGGGTACAATTCATCAAAGTTTGTATAATGATATCACCATTGTGAAATAGGTGGTGTAATATCCAAGTGTCATCAATAGTATTTTAAGATAAGTATGAAATCTTTGTCTTATAAATAGTTTAGTGAGTAGTGTATGAATAACTATCTTTTAGTTCCAGTTCCTTTCATGGTGGTGTAAATGATTACACAAGCTTTCAACTTATGTAATTTGCATAGTTTCGTTTGGGTAGGATCATAAACACTATGAAAATATAACACTAATAAAACCTTTTATGTCGCTAAATAAATAGTTTATGCACATTATTAAATCTTAGAAACTAGCCAAGTTTTGATAACAAACTATGTAATGGCAAAGTGAAAGGTAAGAACATTTCCCTATGAGCCCTTTTACTTAAGGCAGATCCATGAGATCTTATCTTAGAAGATGTGATAGTTTCTCATCACTTGGGGAATAGTTTTACATTCTTACCAAATTACTAAGGTTAACATAAGAGGATAAATATTGACTCGGTAAGAAAAATCTCAACCCTGGAAGTTGTTCTTAGATAGAACCTAATACAAGAATTGTAATATAGAATTGCTAGGGTATGCAATTTGAAAATAAAGAATATAAAATAAACTGTTGAGAACCAAAGGAAGTAATATTGTCACTACATATTCTACAGGAAGAAATAAAATCATCTGAACTTTGTTTACAATAGCAACAGAAGAAAACAAATTGTGTTACCTTATGGAAGTAGGTTGGATTACAGCAGCTTATATCTAAGCATATTAATTACAAATAGAAATATTGCAAGATGCTTTATAAATTTAAAGACGATACTCGCTCATTTATACTTGTAAACCTGTAAGAACAAATAATCCATCTGTGTTAGCATAAATGCTAAGTAAGCCCCATAATTCAATGTTAGATTCCACGTACTCTCATAAATAGAACTCATCAATAAACCAAATATAGAATTTATGCGCAAGATAAAATTAAGATTGTGTTAATAAGAAAACTGTTGAATAAACATAATGAAGTTTATGGAAATTTAATCTATTAACTGTTTATCTTTTTGCTAACCGTTAACTGTTAATAAACTGCAGTCTCGGCATTTTATGTTAATTCAAAATTTTAAATTTTTGTGAAAATTTGGGGTTTTGGCACAATCTCCTTCAAATTTTGTCATGGTTTTCATTTCCTATTTATGCTTCCTTGTCCCTCTATGACTAATTTTCCCATTGTTTCACCCCACTTCTGAAATCCCCATTTTCTACTTCCTTGTCTCTCCATAAGTTTCCAAAACCTAGTCAAACCCAATTACCCATTAGAGTTTTTCCCAACTCCAAATTTTCCCTTTCTAAAAAAAATTATGTTTTTCCTCCTTGCAACAAAAAAAACTCATCGTTATGGTTGTCGCCCGCACAGGAGCAAAAAAACATATGGAAGACAAACTTGTCGCCCTCAATACCAAACTACAAGATATGGATGAAATAATTCTTGGCCTCCGTCTTCAACATTCATCCATGAACAATAAATGACAACCAAGTCTTCTGCAGACATTGGGTTCTCTTCTTCTAGTATTTTTTGTGTGTTGAAGCTTGGTTTTCCTCACTTCAATTGTGATGATCTGACTCGATGGATATACTGAACATAACAATATTTCACTCTGCATAACACTTTTGATGTCAACAAAGTCCCTCTTCATTCCTTTCGTTTGGTACATCAATCCCTTCAATGGTTATGTTGGTACATCAAGTCGCATGAAGATCCAAATTGGATAGATTTTTTCCAACCCCTTTTGCAACGATTTTGACATAGTGCTTTTAATGACTTCACAGGATCATTCACTAAACTTTGCTAAACTGGCACTATGAGGGAGTATCGGATAAAATTTGAGAAATTGACCAATCACACAGAAGGGTTTTTTGATGCATTCTACAAGAGTTGTTTTATCAGTGGTCTGAAGGATGCAATCCGATCTAAGGTTAAATTGTTATTTCCTAGGACAATGATGGAATGCCTAGGGTTAGATAAGCTAGAAAAGGAAAATATCATAGCTCAACAACACTCCAAATCCACTTTTGTTCCATTCATAAATATGGTTTCCCAAAGACCTCCAATCACACCAGCTCCTAGAACCACTCTTATCAAGCATTTTTTTGAAGCCAAGATGCGGACACATCGAGAAAAAAGGATTTGTCATAATTGTGATGAGAAATTATTTTGAGGACATAGATGTGTTGACTAAAAGATCTATCGCTCGGATGTGGCTTTTTTGGTTGCACCTGAAATTTGTGAAGATGCTTAGGATCCAGTAGATGATTAGGTCAACATTCAACAACCGCATGTCGACCCTCCTTCTCAGGATGACCACCTATAGATATCTCTCCATGCATTAGTCGGAGTCATCACCCCACATACCATGTGGAATAAGGGTTTCTTCAAGACGGTCCCTCATACAATACTCATTGATTATTGTAGCACTCATAGCTTTAGTAGCCCTCGAATCGCCAAACATGATGATTGTTTTTTACATCCTTGCTCCAGCTTTGAAGTCATGATTTCCAATGGGGGAACCTTACCTTGTGTTAGCACTATTTTGGGCTAAATGGTTTGGAGGGGGATATGCTAGTAAAAGGAAGAGTAAGGTCTGAAAATTTTTCATATCATATGACCTTGAAAGGGGTTGATGGGGTCTCCATATGTTATAAGGGGTTTGTTCATTGGTTTGAAATGAAAACTAATTAAAAAATCCCAATTTTTAACCTTGCAAAGGGTGCATGAATAAGAAAATCAGCTGAAGGTTATATGGTGATAGGAATGGAGGGCCTGGATGTACAGCAGAGAAGACCAAAGGCTACAGATGATTTCTCCAAGGTAAGATGATCGGTTTATATAATTTTTGATATTGGCGGAAGAGGGTTAACTTGTAGGAAATATCAGCCGTTGGATGGATAGATGGAGACAGATCAGCGTAGGACAGAGATTTTGCTGAGTGAACATGCAAGGAGAAATTAATTTTTCAGATGCACAAAATCCTGTAGGCCCTCTATATTTCAATGGTTGAGATCATATGATGTTGAATATCTATGGTTGGAATGGATTTCACAATATCAACATGTGCGAGGAAATGGGATTTTCAAATTTATGAAATCCCGTAGGCTCCACATGTTTCGACGGTCGGGATGAAATAATGTTGAAGATCTGCAATGGAGATTCATTTCACAGTGACAAATTGCACGTGACAATTAGATTTCTCAATTTGTGAAATCATGTAGGACTCGCATATTTTAACGGCTATGATCTTGGGTGGAGATAGATTAAGGACAGACATTGATTTCGCAGGCGCAACATGCACAAGTAAATGAACTGTTTCGATCTGTGAAATTCGGTAGGCCCAACAAACTTGAATGGTGGAGATATGGACAGATTCTTGATCCACGGTCCAGGATGATTTCACAATGAGAACTAGAGAGGGGAAAGTCATGTAGGAAGATAGTTAAATAGGGTAGGAGATTTATCTTCCGGTGGCTCAAATTAAGCTTTAAACCTGATCTACGACTAGAAATCATTTCACAATTCAAATATGCACAAAGGAAAGAAATTTTGAAAATTGTGAAATCTGGTAGGGACTGCACCATTAGACAATTGAGATTCGATTAAGATTAATATCTACGGTTGAATATCATTTTTCAATTCGAAAGTACAAGTAAGAATAGAACTATGGGGGTTGCGAAATGAAGGTAAAGGGGAGATATAATGAATGGCAAGGATCTAAGCAGATAGAGATCTATGATTAGAAGTGATTTCGCAAGATGAAGGTGCAAGGAAGAATAAAATTGGTGGATCTATGAAATGGAGTTAAAGGGTATAGGAAATGAATGGTGCAGATTAGATCCGGGGATGATCTAGGGTCCAAAATCGTTTCGCAACGACAACATGCTCACTCTGAGTATGGAAGGAAATCTGTGAAATTGATTAAGATAGATGAAGATCAACAACTTATAAAGATCTGTATCTAGATCAATGGCTATAGTTTAATTTGAAATTGTGATCTGCAGGAAGGATAAGGGAGGTAGCGTTGTAATGGAGAGAAGCAGAGGATTAAGTTGGAAAAAGGATCAACGGCACAAAATAAATCATGCAAGATGGAGGGCCAAGAAATTTTTCTACTATAGAAGGTGCAAGACTGATATGAATATAAAAACAAATATAAAAGTACCTTGCACATGGAATAAGGGCATTAGTTTATTTTTCTGCATTGGAAAACGAAATCGAAAGACTGTGTGGAAGAAGCCAACTCACACAGTGTCCTATGGCCATTTGTTAATACACCAGGTAGGCCTTTTGTTCACAATGAAAGTATTAAAACTGACTCAAGTTGAGAATGTAGGAGCTCAGAACTTAGAATACTAGAAAATTCAGGAACTATTCAAAGATAAAGATGCAGAATTGTTTGACACCATCCTGCTATGATGGACCTATTGATACTATTAAACAGAAGCTAAAGCTTGTAAAAGATCAAGGAGCATATATTCTTAACGTCTACCAGTCCTATTTTCATTAGTTTACTACTAACCAAACCCTAAGCTGCCCCGAGTTCATTGATTGGTGTGCCAACAATTATTCCCTCTTTGAAAGATTAATAATGGATATCAGCAACTCAAAAATCCTTTGTCTTCACAGTCCTTTGGTTGTTAGAAAAACCATGTCAGTTCTGATGAGTTCACCCTGAAGTCTAAAGAATATAGTGAAGAGTCTAGTACAATATTTTAGAGAGTTTGCAATAGAGAAGAAACAAGAATTCTTCAAGATTTGTTTCAAACAATATGTCCAGCTACAAAACCTTCCATTCCATGTAAATGCAAACATTTTTAATGAAGAAACCCAGTGTATTGTAACCTTGATGAGTCAGTTCCTAGGGTTAGATACAGACAAGTATATCAATGAACCCCTTATGAGTCTATTGTTTTCTTTGAGTACTTTTCAAGTTGATTCTGTAGAGTGTAGTCAGTTATTACAAATTTCATGCCTTAAATTTGATGAATTCTTGGCTGGGAACATTTATTCTTAGTTAATGGATTTCAACAAGACCGGGACTTTCATATTTCAGTCCTATTTACTGAAAATGTTTCTATCATTCAATGAAGATAATTTACAGCTACCATAGATGGTACTTACTGAGGAAATGAAAAGGGATTACACTAAATTTATGAATTTCCTCATGTTTGAAGTGTACAGTGCGATTTTTCAAAAGAAGTTTTCTAGAGTATTGCCAGAAATGAAAAATATATTGTAGTTTTCTCCATAGAAAAAGGATCGGTGATTGGCTTATGTTTGAGCAAGGGACAGTGATTAGGTTGTATGTCTTTGTTCCTCAGTCTTATTTATTTCCTACCTTCGTTAGTCCTAGAGTGTTTTCATTGGAATTGATTAGACAAAAATTGATAGTGGACACTAAACATTTTTCAAATTTCAAGAAGTCTAATGAGATCAGATATCCATGGGTTGTAGAACCTTTTATCATAAAAAATAAAGCTTCTCTTCCAATGATCGAGAGTTTGCTGAAAGAGATGGGGTTTTTGACAAAAAATGATATTAATTATGAACCCTATCATGTTATTTAAAATAGAAAACAGGCTTTGAAAAGGAATCCTTTTGAGCATGATGAGGTTGTTGGATTATCATAGGCTCCAAATTGGTCTGATTATCCCCATGAAACTCAAAAGGATAATGATATGCAGGAAGATTCAACTTCTTATGTAAGATGAATTACTTCACTATAGCCTAACACTTCTTCTTAGTAGCTGAAAAAATCACACCTTTAGTCAGCTTCTTAGAAAAGACCAACAAGAGATATTTTTGAGATGCCATGGATGTTGAAGAGGAGGATAGTGCTAGGAGTTCGAAGAAGAAAATAATTGAATCAGAAGGACAACTTGTGCAACCTACAAAAGAAGACAGAGGTAAGAAAAAGATGAAAGTGACAGGTTCTGCTTTTGAGGTGAAGGAATATGCATTTGTTGATACACCAGTTGATTCGACATCTCAATTTAAAAATAAGACATGATTATTGGAGAAATATAAAAAGACTAAAGACATATCTTCATAAGAGTGTTTAAAGTTGTATTCAGAAGTAAGGAAAATCTCTAGTTAAGATGTATCTCGTATTTTTGTTAGAGATTATTCCAAGAATACTTTAAACCTAGCCTTAGAAACCAAGAACAGGGTTGCTGAAATGAAGATGGATTTGGAAAACATCCCTATCCCTGACATGATACATCTGCACAAGCAAACAAGGGATATTCTTTTTATTGATATGTTGAAAGATACCTTGAAATTGTCAAAATTGCAAACCAGTAAAAGTAGAATTGAGAATCAATTGATGCAGGAGAAGGTGGAGAACGAATCCCACCAGTCACAAATAAATAAATTGTAAATAGATTTGTTGGATGCTGAGAGCCAAGAAGATAAAGGAGAAGGGATACAAAAATTGCTTAATGAAAGGGAGAGTGCCATCCAAATATTGAAAAAGAAGTTGAAAATACCCTCTACAAAGCTGATACATGCATCTGAATTAGTTGAACTTGAGAAGGAAAAAGAAGGCTTGGGTAGCGAGTTGACTGCTTGCAAAGCTAAGCTATTAAAATTTGCAGAAAAGAGAAATAGTGGCAACAAGACATGGCTCTTTTAGTTGAAAGTGAGAAGACTCTCAAAATAAAATTGGATCAAATGGAAAGGAAACTACGGGAGAAAGAAAAACAGCTACAAGATAAGCAAAAGGAGATTGAAGGAAGAATTATTCCTTTTACAGCTAAATCCAGTGAGAAAACTATTTTCCAAGCTATGTCACAGGTTAGCCTGAAATATTTAGAGTTGGTAGGATTAAAGAATAAAAATAAAAATTTGGAAACCCTGGCAGTAAAATGTGAACAAGAGAGAAAGACCTTGGAAGCCAAATGTCACGCTTGGGAGGCTAAGTGAAAATGATTAAAAAATAAAAGTGACAAGCTCATGAAACATGTAACATGTCAATCATCAATGCAGGGGGTAAAACATATCATTTGGGATGTTATCATTGCAGAAGTAGGAAAATTTAGACCCTAGCTTGACTATGTATTGGATAAAGAGGTTGTGATTCAGTCATCTAGGAAAATTATGACATCGGCCGGGGAGAAATTAAATAAAAATCCAGTGGATTATGCCAATAATGCGATCAACTTTTTGAATGGATTGACACAAGATAATTTGAAAAATGCAAATATCAAGGACAAAAACACAATTATAAATTGGGCCAGGAAGGCAGTGAACAAATATCATCATTTAGACACAGTTTAGGCCAAAATTGATATCATGGCACATCAATTGAATCTCTTCAGAGATATGTTTGATCTTTTATTTAAGAAAGGACTCCTATTCTTTTGGGAAGAAAATGGCATAATCTTGAATTAGAAGGAGTAACAAGAAAGGTTGATTCAATGCAGATTGGATCACACCAATTTCACTGATATGAACCAATCGGTGTTTGGAAAGATGGTTGTTGACAAAGTGGCTGATGAATTTGAAATAGTTTTCGCTTTTAAAGAAGCATGTATGCATCTGTACATAATTATTCTTAAAGGGATCATATAGAATTGCACGTGTTGGAAAAGGAGATATCCACTTTGGAACTGTTGTCGATAGACAAATGGAAGACAATAGAAAAGTTTGGGAGAACCCATGAAGAATTGAACATTGAAGAGTAGTGATTTGGAATTTGTTTATTTTCTAGAAGTTGTTAGTAGTTAATAAGTGTCAAATGACACATGTAAAGGAAGTTATGCCTATTTTTAGCAGTTAGTTTTATTTCAACTCATGGAGCAATTGTATAAGTACCTCTAAATATTATGGAAAAAGGGTTGGAACCCGTGATAAATGTCTTGTGTAGTTTGAGATTTATCTTAATAAATTACAGAGCTGAAGTTGGCCTTTTCTTTAGAGATTCATGTGTTGTTTATGATTACATTCTGTATTTCCCTTCTTATTGTGAATGTTTTTTGTGTTATTTCCTTTGATTATATATTCTTTCATATCTGAAATGAGTCTGTAATGGTTCAAAATTCATATTTATATGCTCTAACTATTGTTTCAGATATTCACCAAACATTTCCTCTAAATTTAGCAATGGATATATCTCTAATAGATGGCCATGTTAATGGACTGTTCATTATTCCCTCTTTTACACCAAACTCAAGCATTTTGGTTGTAACTGAATAACTATCTTTCCTTTGTTAAAATTTCCGTGCACACAAATTTGTGATTGATAATATATATTTTGACTCCATAACCCAATGTTTACTTTCCCTAAGTTTCTTTCCCTTATTAAATCATTTAGAGATCCCTCTTCGGAAAGAAACTTAGTAGAATTTCTTTCCTAAAGTGGTTCTGTGGTTACCTTGATATTTTCTTCCACAACCTAAGGTATATTTTGAGTGATAACATATTGGCGCCATTTCCGGGGAAAGATAGTTCAAATCAGACCTCAGAGAGATGACAAAGACTACAAGATTCCACGAAAGAAAGGATTTCTGTGGGAAAACATAGATTTCTACATTTGAAAAAAGGTTGTGCATTTTCCCTAGCGACTCCACATTCATTTTGAGAAAGATTTCAAAAGGCATCCTGGATTCCAGGAGAGCACACACACAAGGTAATCATAATACTGTTCAATTTTACAAAGTGTGGAAAACCCCGAAAACTTGTTTAGACATAGGATTGGAAAAAATAAAGCTAACACTTCTCAAACTGAAAGGTCTTTAATTCAAGAAGATTTTTATAGTTTTCAATATTTGAATTTTGGATTGAATGTTGGGAAATATTTGTTAAGATATAAATCTAATTCATAATTAAAACATATAGAGATTAATCCAAATAGATTTGAGTCATATCTCTTATATTCCCTATGGTTGAATTTAGAAAACCCTCTAAAAGTTGAAGAAAGAAATCTTATTTTTCAAACTTACTAGCAGCATATTTCAAGCCGTGTTCACAGTGCTCCTCACAACCCTCCTATAATGCAAAACCCACCTATTATACTAAACCTACCCAAACAAATGGCAGTTAAGTTTGCACCCTTGTCTTTTCCAACTATTTTGCATGACCTACCTTTAAATTACTCACACATAATTTCCTTATATGATGGGGAGAGAATATTTACAACAAGACAACATATGGATAGGTTTGAGGATTTCATTGATCTGGAGGAGGTTGGTCATGATGATGCAAAGATGAGATTGTTTGCTCAGAGTTTGTATGGAGAGGAAAAACAATGGTTCAAGGACTTACCAACAAGATATATCCCCACTTTTGAGGCCTTTAAAACACTATTTTTTGGATAGGTGGGCAGAAAAAGAGCCCTTTACAAATACTATCACAATACAACAATTTAAATAAAGGGAACTTTGAGTCTGTGCACGCCACTTTCTAGTAGATTTATGAGGGTATATAATTCTATTTCAGCTGACATTAAACCCTTAGTAGGTGTTTCTGAGCTTCATTATGAAGATTCTTTTGAAAGTTATTTTACATTGTTGTTAAAGAGAAATAAAGTATGCTAGTATTCCTGCTATGTTGAAAGACACACTAGAGGTAGAGACAAACTTAAGGGCTTCAAGGAAACTAAAGAATAGAGTAGAGGCAT